>CAEFZY010027950.1:0-22769 GCA_903066815.1 Brachyrhaphis roseni
TGAACATGTCACAACACCGTCATGAACATGTCACAACACCGTCATGAACATGTCACAACACCGTCTTGAACATGTCATAACACCGTCATGAACATGTCATAACACCGTCTTGAACATGTCATAACACCGTCTTGAACATGTCATAACACCGTCATGAACATGTCATAACACCGTCTTGAACATGTCACAACACCGTCTTGAACATGTCATAACACCGTCATGAACATGTCATAACACCGTCTTGAACATGTCATAACACCGTCTTGAACATGTCATAACACCGTCATGAACATGTCATAACACCGTCTTGAACATGTCACAACACCGTCTTGAACATGTCACAACACCGTCTTGAACATGTCACAACACCGTCTTGAACATGTCACAACAACGTCTTGAACATGTCACAACAACGTCTTGAACATGTCACGACACCGTCATGAACATGTCATGACACCATCATACACATGTCATAACAGTGTCATGAACATGTCACAACACCGTCATGAACATGTCACAACACCGTCTTGAACATGTCATAACACCGTCATGAACATGTCACAACACCGTCTTGAACATGTCATAACAGCGTCATGAACATGACACAACACCGTCATGAACATGTCACGACAGCGTCATGAACATGTCACGACAGCGTCATGAACATGACACAACACCGTCATGAACATGACACAACACCGTCATGAACATGTCACAACAGCGTCATGAACATGACACAACACCGTCATGAACATGTCACAACACCGTCATGAACATGTCACGACAGCGTCATGAACATGTTACGACAGCGTCATGAACATGAGTAAGTCTTCATGAATATTTATGACTGTTGTCATAAAGTGTCATTCGTAAATCATGACCCTTTAAAAATTATGTAGTTTTATGTTAATAAAGCTAATTTTTAATCAGTAATACTTCTATAACAAATTTATGATTTCTTGGTTAATGTCAAGTTGTCATAACTAAAACATTTTGAATATTGTCAACTTTGTATTAAAACAGTATTACAACAGCGAGTTCGCTGCTATTACCGAGTTAGCTAATAGCAGCGGTAGCTAATTACCACCGCAGTGTTAGCTTAGCTAATAGCAGCGGAAGCTAATCTACCACAGCTATCACTTATTAATAATCACAAAATAAATGTCAAGCCTAAAAACATAAAACTGCAACGGACTGAGTGTTATGTTCTTTCTATGGGGAATGTTTGAATGTTTTTTTTTTGGTGTTGAATACCGGTACATAAAGTGGCGTCGTTGTCAGTTTCTATTGCAACGAGTCTGCGTGTAACGTAACTGACGCACAGTTTTATTTTGAGTTTTACTTTAACGGTTTTCTGCGTTATTTATATCTTTGCTGCGCTGAATTAGTAACACCTACATCTCCAGGTTTCAATAAGTGAACGGAGTTGTTTTGAGAATCGTCTTTTTGCCCTTTAGCGTTGTGCGCATGCGCGAAACTTCTGGATGTAAACAATAACATGCAACCATGTTAAGCATTGAAGTAAAGCATCAAACAGGATGTTTAGTTTGTTTAGTCGTCTGCGAGGCATTATTCCTAGAAAATAACCAGAATTTACCTCAAATTAATTGAGAATTGGGTCAAAAATGGTAATAACTTTCCTATTTGATAACTTGACAATACTCTCGGTCTCTGTTTATTTTCTGCAGAAGTGCTTCCACTCTGTGCTGCAACTTTCCACCCATTTATCACATCAACCCTAAACTCCATCTGGCTTTGAGCCACAGCTTTATGTTGTTTAATGTGTTTCCATCTTTCACACGTTGTGGTTCTTGTTGCGGTCTTTCTTCCCTCCTCAGATCTGTATAAGAGCCTCCAGTCAGGGTCGCAGGCTGCCCTACCTCCTCACTTGCAGCTTGCTTTTTCAGGTAATCTACATGCCTCCTCTTTTTTTAATCCTGCCACCTCCGGTCCTGTCTGTCGGTGTCGAGTCAACCTGCTGCTGTTTTGATTCTCAGGTGCTTGAAATCCTTGAAAATGCTTGAATTTCAATTAGGTTGGAAAGTTCTTGATTAAAAATCTAAATTTAGAAAATGTTTAACAGTTGAAACCAGATATTTTATTCACTTAATAAAAACATATTTTTTTCTCACTCCCCAAAGTTAAATTAGATTTTTTTGTAACTTTCTTTGAATAATGTTTAAAGTTTTAATTTGAACAGGAACGTCATTTACATTAACATAATTTGTTTGGATTGTTTCAAAGTAATTCATGTTTATTATTCCTAATAACTGACTTATTGACCTGTGTAACCGAAATAAAGGTTATTTTACATTTTATACATTAAACAAAGTTACTGAAATTGTGGGATTTCTTTTGTTGTTAAATTAGACCGGTCAGGGTAAGAGAAACACATAGTGTCATAATATTTTAGTCGATCTTAGTTTACCTGGTGTAGAATACAATCACAAGGCATTATTAATAAATTATATTATATAATAGTGAGCTGGAACTGTCTTTTTAGTTAATTTGTATTGTTTTTATCTCCAAATGAGGTTCTGGAAAAATTTGAAACTTACCTTGAAAATGCTTGAAATGTGTTTGATTTTTATTGTGGGGAAAACACAGTATGAACCTTGTGCTGTACTGGTTCCACTGGGTAATTATTTCACGTATAACAAGGCATTTTTCCGCTTTTAAAAGCAATATTATCTGCCAGTGGAACTAGTACTTTTTCATTAATATTAAGGATTTTATTTTGTAACCAGGTTGCTGTGTATTGCAGATTTCTGCCCAGGTCCCTCTTGAAAATGAGATCCAGATCTCAACGGGGTTTATCTGGTTAAATAAAGGAAATAAAAATAATTTAAAAAAAAATAAATTTATTTGCTTAAAACAAGTGCTTATTCCTTGCTGAAAAGTTACTTGTAAGTTAGTTTTGTTTTATTTCAAGCAGATAAACAGTTTTCCTGTAACTGCAAGTTGTTTCTCCATCATTAGCAGCGTGTTCATGAGGTTGATTAACAGCGCTAAGCCCCTCCTCCTGCCTCTGATTGGTTATTTTTGACCGGGAGCTGTTAATTTTTTTGAGACGACAATAACAGTGCAGGGAGGAGGTGGAGGAGTCCAGTATTTTCACAGATTATTTAACGAATATGTAAAAAATATGTATTTTTAAAGTAAAATTTGATGCAGCTTTAATGTTTCTGCCGAGTTAAAATCTTTGCCCTTTCCTCTCAGACTCGAACCAAAGCCAGAGTGGAGACATGAAGCGGAAAACCCACTGACCAATAAGAGCGCAGGAGGCGATGGGCGTCGTCACACGCTGACCAATAGGAATCCTCCGTTCCGATGGCCTGCCAGGAGGAAGGCAGGGGGCGGGGCTACAACGTCTCCTTGGTAACGGACCTGAAGGAGGTGGAGTTTCTCCTCCCTGCGAACGGCGGCGGCGAACCGAGACTGAGTGAATGAGGAGAGCGCTTCCTTTTGTTGAGTTTTTGTTTTTATTTTTGTCGACATGTTTACATATGACTGACCTCGATCACTGTGGAATGAGTGTGAAACGGCGTAGAGCAGCGGTACGCTCCATTTTATGGCTTATATTTAAGGAATATGTGGTATTACAGGACGCTTCTTGTCACAAAGGAAAATAAACAAACAGGAAGGGCAGGAGATGATGTAAGTTTTTCTGTTTTTTGTCGATCGTGGGAATCGTCGTGTCCGTTTCTCTGCTCCCACTGATGACTGTTAAGTAGTAGCTTAAATTAATACTGATAAATTATTTTTTAATTCACAGGGACAAAACCATGAGTGAGTGCTGAGGTGTGTTTGTACATAGAAGAAGAGCATATAATACTGTTAATTTCTATCCAGATTATTCTCTAAGGACTCGTTCCCCTTTCACAGTGACGAGCGAGCGAAGGTTGGACGGCCGTCTCTTTGCTCAGCGTGTTTTTGGTGCTGTTTAGTCACACTGGACCTTTTTTTTTTCCTCCTGGATAATTAAACAAGAATAAGAAGATAAAAACTTGAATTGATAAAGTTTAGTGATCCTCTTCTGAGCGGAGGAAACTGTTTTTCTTTTTGTTTACGCCTGTGAGAGTGCGGAGGCAACAGGACTGTAGCCTACTTGAATATTTTGTTTTTAATGTTTCACTGCTTACTTACTCAAACCAACTTACTATAACGAAACGCCTTAGTTTGTATCGAATAAGTATGAAAAAGATCTATGCAGGACTGAAAAAGCTCAATGCAAAGTGCAAGTCGTCGCGTGGCTTTCAACCTCTTCAGCTCGTCGGCGGTGGGATGTTTTACACGACACTCTGTTTGTTTCTGGCGTGTTCACATGGAAAACAAAGTGAAGTTTATAGTTTATCAGTAACTTTTCAATACTTTAGCCTCCATGTGTTTATATTTTAGCTACATGCTAACCCTGCTGACATCTTGCATTGTGATGAGTGTTATTAGATTGTTGTGGAGGAATTAGTGTTCTTTGTGTCATGCTGCAATATCTCAATCAGATTTAAGTCTAGACTTTGACTAGACCACTGCATAACCCCAAGACACTTGAACTTTAAGCTGCAAACTAATGTGACAATAAGCAATAAATCAATTAATCACATGATAAATTAAAATGAGTCAGTAGAGAGATGGTAGTTTTTAATGTCGTGGAAAAGTGGTGAAGAAGTTGGTTTGCACTGCCTGCCTCTTTTGCCTGTTTTCCTTGTCGAACATGAATAATTATTTTTTTAAAATCCAGTTTTGGTCACAGAAACTTCATAATCCATTTTAATATTGTTGTTTTGTTTATTTGGAATATTTAAAATATTTTCCAGTTAAATATTCTTTACAAATTAAAGTTAATTTTATCTTTATTAGGGTGTACTCACATTAATATGTCACTATCATTATTATCATTATATTATAAATAGTTTCAAAATGACAATATTATCCTTTATGGCAATAATTTCTGGGACAATTTATTGTCCATCAAAATGTGTCATGACAGGCGACTAAAGGTCAGATATTCTGCTGACAAGAACAAAGAAAATAAACATTTTATTACCTAAAATGCAACAACATTGCATTAGTATTATTTTTTTTAAGTTGTCAGTTTTAAACCACGAGACAATTTGAACAGATTTAGCTTTGGTCTGGTCAATCTTCAGATTAATTTTCTAGACTTTTTGGCTTTGAAATTATGCTTTTTTTTTTTAATCAAGTGTCTGTCTTTCTGAATCATGAACTTTGACCTTAACTGAGGTACAAATTTGTCTGATTTAGATTTTTATTGAGGCTCACAGGATTAAACTTCACTTTGTTTTCTCTGAACACTGGTAGCAAAACCTTCCCTCAGATGAATACCTCCGTTTACAAAATAAACGTTCTTCCTGACTCTTGTCTGCTCACTGTGTCCCACCCTGCCCATCGTGTGTGTGTGTGTGTGTGTGTGAGAGAGAGACCAGCCGCACCAAGAAAGACGCCAAAGACTGTTGTGTTGTATCTCGTTGTGATGGGGTGCCGCTGGTCTGACTGTACCTCTGCGACTGTTCTCACATTTCCATGTGAACCCACCGCGTGTCTGTGTGACCCTTGACCCTTGACGTGACGTCATGTGACCGGCGCGGTGGCTGACATTCTTCTACATTGTGCTTTTTTGGGGAAAGAATGGCGGTCTGTGTTCATCTGGTTACTTAATTTGGTCTTTTTTGTAGCTTATTTTTGTGTCTGATGAAATTAAAACAGATGGTTTTCATGAGACGGTGTGACTCAAACTTTATTCAAACCAACGGTCTCAGCCTGACTATTTATCTTCAGTAGAACATGGCAACCCGACATGTTCAGGTGAGTACCAAGCATATATTTACTGCACATTAAAGATGACATATTGTTCTTTATTGAACAGGCTAGGAAAACGAAACGTTACATTTTGCATAAAATAATCCTTTTTATTTTATTCTGATCAATTCTTTTTGAGCCTCTTGTTACTTTAAATCCAAATAAGCTGCTGCTGGCCACGCCCCCAATTCAATGTTTAAACTCAAGTCAAAATGTCTGCAAAAAATAAAATATATTTATACAACCATCCATATTTGAACAGCAGAAGTGGAGCCTCCTGCTCAGTGAACAAGAATGCAGCAAGTGATTTCTGGATGGTAAATCAGCAACAAAACACTTCTCTGTTCCAGCAGCCATTGTACAGCACATACAGAGGTGAAACCGGCTGATCAAACGTTCCTGGAATTCAGTTTGGGTTGCTAGGCAACAGCCTAGCTTTGCTGGGGTTGCTAGGTAACGGCACAGCGCCTGTTGAATGTGGCTTTTTAAATAGCAAAAAACAAGAAGTGTTTTTCTTTTTTTAGTGTTTGAGCTGGTTTTCAAAGCAAGTTGGGGCATAAATATAAATACAGATATGTACAGAAAGTGAATTTTGTGTAATAGGTCCACTTTAATACAAGCTACTGTCACTAAATTCTTGTTTTTATTACTTTTGCTTGATTTAAAAAAATTACATAGAACTCAATACTCAATAGCGACTCAATTGTTGATATTGAAAGTGTTCATAAAAGACCAATAGATATATTAACGGATGACAAATGTAGCAGTAAATCACACAATGAATAAACTGATTCTGAAGGATGTTTGAAATTAATTGAAAAAAATTATTTGGAAAAACTTACTAATGGAAGTAATCATCTGATGCAAAAGTAAAATGGTTTAAAAATTTAATTCAACAAACATACCTGAAAAAAAAAATCTTTTTATGCAGCTCTTGATTGTAAAAACGACACCTTGTTGCCATGGTTACGCATCATAACTGTCAAAAAGCAAAGAGGTAACCGCAAACATCCCTCTATAACTATCCAAACGTTTTCATGAGCAACATCACAAAGTTTTAGCAAAAATTTCAAATCAATATCTAGTATCTTTGGTAATCAATTAATCTGATGGTTAGGAGGAAAAAATAAAAACAGAACAGCATCACAGTTACAATGAATATGCTTTATTTTTCCTTTTACAAAACGAAACAAAGGGGGTGGAGGGCAAAAAATTACCGTCTAGAAATACAAGATATACAAGAAGAAACGAGAGAATTCGCAGTCGAACGAAGTGAATAATGACGGCGGAGAAGAAGAGGAAGACGTTAAAACTTCCAACCAAACGAAATCCTGATTCTCACCAGGAGTGAAGCGATAAACCTTCAGAGTTCGGCGTGTTGGTTAATACTGATGCACTGTGATATGACTCAAAACACAGCAACAAAAACAGGAAAAGTGTGTGCTTAGCGTTTTATTCATGCTTTTATTATTCGTTTATGTTCCTATTTAGTGTCTAAGGCACTTTTAAAGAAACATACGGTTATTTCACTGCAAAAACACAAAATCTTACCAAGTATTTCAGTTCAGTTTCCAGTGCAAAAATCCTAGTGCACTTAAAATAAGCAAAACTGACTTAGAAGTAACTTTTCTGTAAGATACAGGAGCTTGTTTAAGTCAATAATTCCTTAATATTGACAATAAAATACTAGTTCCACTGTCAGATTACTTCATTTAGAGGAAAAATTGGCTTAGTGTATTTTACACAATTAAAATGCAGATAGAAGATATTAAGAAATAAAATAAGTGCAGGAAAATCCCAACAATACATTCCTTCATCAATTTATAAAATACAATCATATAGAAAACATTAAAACCTCTACCAAGTATTAGTGGGCATTTAAACGGAGTAACAATAAAAAAGTGACAATCACAATTCTTTAGTAGATTTAAATAATGTTCAACTCTTTCACAGAAGATCTGCTTTTCACCAAGTGCAAAAGGTTTTGCTCCAAAACTGACGGATCCTCCTAGAGACGGGAAAAGGTCCGAAAGTTTAGATCAATCTCAACATTTCTCTAGAAAACCCCGAGACATTTCTGAGCTTGAAAAGAGAAACATTTGCCAGAAAAAAATAAAAACAGAAATTTTCGTTATTTTTTCACTAGAAAAGTTTCAGAAGTTGTAAATTTTTAATTTTTTGTAAATTTTCTGAATTTCAAAACTTGGACATTTTTGAATTTTGAAACTCAGAAATGTAATAATAATAATAAAAAGAATCAAAGCATTAATTTTTTTCTAGGAAATTTCTGAAAAGAATTTCAAAGTTTTTCTTTATTTCTTTTGGAGCTCAAAAATTTCCTTTTTTTTTTGGCTGAAATTTACTGTTTTTTTTTCTTTTTTAAAAATTTCTGTCTACAATGGCCATCATAGAAAACAAAGCTCTACTGAGCTGGTATTTAGGAAGATGAAGGGATGAACTCTGCTAAGTAAAAAAATGCTATAAGTCAAATAATCTGCCAGTGAAAATAGCAATTTTTCATCAATATTAAGGAATTAATGGCTTAAAAAAAAGCTCCCATATCTTTCTGAAGTCACTTGTTTTGTCTTATTTCAAGTGTACTAACATTTCATTAGAAAATAAACTACTTGGTAAGATGTTGTGTTTTACAGTGTTGTTCAATTAGAGGAAACGGAGCAGAGCGGAGCGGATCGGTCCAGCTGCTGCATTAAAGCTGAGCTGAAGTATCGACGCCTACGAAGCGCTGGATGAGGTCTGAAGAGTCGGGATTTATTTATCTCATGATAATGGCACAGAGTACATTCGAGTCACAGAGATTTACTCATGTTGAGTTCATGGCTTACTGCTGTTCTCAGGGCGCCTCTCAAATCAGCACCAAGAGCAGGGGTGTCCAAACTTTTAGTCACGTAGGCCAAACAACAAATTAATAGAAAAAAAACAACTAAATTTACCAAAAGTGGTGAGATTTTGTTTTTGTACCTCCTCAATAAACTAAACATGAATTAAACTAATAAAATAATCAGATTTCTTCAAATGTTTTTTCCCCCAGTTTGCTTATTATTTCGGGCTTGACTGAAGAAAACTTCATTTTCTGGTCTAAGGGTATAACTCAATGTGTATGTGTGGTCCTAGTTACCATGACAACAGAGGTAAACCACAAAGCTTGAAAAGATTATCACTTTATGTTGCAGCTAATACTTTTGCAAGTATATTTCAATTTAATAGTATCAGTTTTTGCCCTAATTTACTCCTCAATATCAGTCATGGGGGCCGCACAAAATCAATCCAACGGCCGTAAACGGCCCTCAGCCCTCACTTTGAACACCCTTACTTTAGGTTAAAAGACAAAGAGGTTTGTCTTGTAAGGACTGAAAACTGGCATATTCTGACTGCACAGCGCCACCTGCTGGTGAAACGATCTCAAAGTTTCTGCAGGACAACCAAACCATGAGGTGAGGATGTTACCTGGTTAATTTAAAGCAAAAGTTAACGGCTCTGACACCTTTATCTTTTTCAAAACTTCCAGAAGTTTCGTTTTCTTTCATTTTTGAAATTCCTCTTTCGTTTGTAATATTTTCTGCTTTATTCTCCTCACCATGGTGTAACTATTCTTTTTTTCTGCTGTTGATCATGTCAAAATTAAGTTCTTGTTACTGATGTGTGTCTTGTTATACTCGTTTTTGAATAATTAATAAAGATTTGCAAAACAAAGTCGAACTGCCAGAGGTCAGCTAGCTGCGCCAGCTAGCCAACTGTTGGTCATGTGATCAAATGAGCGTAATCTGATTGGCTGAAAAAGCTCGACTCGATCTAGTGCCGATTGCTTTGCTTGGGTCACATTTAAAACATAAAACTGAATCGTAATTCGGATAAAAATTCAGTGTTATGAATTTAATATATATAAAAAGGCCGGACTCTAGTGAGACTATAAGTCAGAATTTCTATCCAAACTGGGCCGAAAAAAAGAAACGTTAGAGGAAAAGTCCAACTGGTGACTTTTCTGACTTCCTGTAGAACAGCAGTAACATGTTTGATTTGAGTTTAATGATAAAACAAAGTGAAGCTGAGCACAAACACTGAGGTGTACCAGCGGTTTATCATTTAACAAAGTATTTCTTTCCAGGTTTCAGATGTTCTGTGCAGTTCTGCGCATTTTTCCAGCATCTTTTTCCAGCTTCAAGCTGAACTTTGACACCAAACTGGACGCTCCTTCATTAATGTTGAGATGAAGCAGGTAAATAAAACACTATATCATTTTCACAGTAATGTCAGTTCAGATTCCAGGTTTTCCTATTGCATGTCCCAGGAGGTTCCCTGTTGGAGAGGATGTGTCTGGCACCAGAAATGAAAATGTTTTTCCATTCAGTTCTGGTTTTACAAACATGTCAAAAAAAAAAGAAGCACTTTGTACCTTTATGCGTATGTTCTCGTTAAGCTGAGCGGATAACTTGGTGGGAGGAAATGACAATATGATCGAGCCAAACCAGCGGAGGACAGAGTAAGGCAGAAGTGTCTGTTTTCTCAAAGAGGGCGTTGGATTTTCCCTGCAGCGTTAGATTAAAACAACAAAAAACAAAAACAGAGCCGCTCCGGTGGCCACTGTGGGAGCAGAGGGAGCAGGATACAAAGTGTCGTTTAGTCGGCGTTGGAGGTCTGCGTGTCGTTGAAGTCGTTGGATCGGCTGTCGGCGTCGTCGTCCGACATGTCGCCGGAGGCGCCGTCCAGGTTGAGGTTGCGTCGGCCGGAGCGGTTGGAGGAGAAGCTGCTGACTGGGCCGCCTCGCCTGCTCACAAACAAACACACGACGCAAAAAACTCGCGTTTCTCCAAACATTCAGAATTGATTCTGAAATAGCAAAAGCTGCAGTAGCAAGCAGTTATGGAAGAGGTCCAAGCCCTTCAACTGATGTTATAGATAGTTATTTAAGAAATCGTCCTGAATCTATGTTCAAGTTTTTGAGCTGATCTACTGTGTCTTTTTCTTTTTAAAATAATGAAAAAATAAATTATCAACACCAGCGCCCTCTAGTGTTGGATGCTTGCCAAACTAGGCCAAGTTCTTAAATTGGGAAATTCTCTGAAACATTTGTTAAAATGTAAATTTCTAAAATGTAAAATGAAGTCTGGTTTACTATTAACTTAATCTCTAATTTCTAGATAACTCGTGGCTAAGCTGCAGGCTTTTTTGTTCCTCGTTGTCATCGAGAAACTTTAAGGTTTCTTCTTTTACAAAGAAATCTGGATGTCTGGTCTCTGTTCCCGCCCACATGGAAAATGCACCAATCAGCAGTCGACTTCAACCAGTCTCGTCTGGTCGGCTGATTAGAACCACCGCTTTCCGTGTAACGATTAGCGGTGCTGATTAGAAACGGATAAATGGTCGTCAGTCTCAGAGGTTTTAAGCGTCGTCGTACCTCAAACGGTTCTTTAAGGAGTTGACCTCTCTGGTGAGGCCCTCGCTGGCCTCGGTGGCGTCGTCCAGCTCCCTCTGCAGCTTCCTGCGGGACGCGTTGGCTCTGGTCGCCTCCTCTTCGGCCTCCTCCAGCTGACGCTTCAGCTGCTTCATGCGGGAGTTGGCCTTCTCCATCTGAGCGGGCGACGGCGACGTGAGCAGAGCGAACTAACAGACCAACTTTACTTCACTTCTTCTTCTACGTCTTCTTACCTGTTCCTTGAACTGGTCAGCATGGCGACGCTCATCCTCCACCTGCATCATCACCTCCTTCAGCTTCTTCTCGGTACGTCTGACGACCTTATTGGCTGCTGCTCTCTCCCTGGATGTTTGAGACAGGCAGCAGTGAGACAGACGACCTTGGCGGCTTCGAGCTGTGACCTCTAGGGGCGCGACCTTACTTAGCTTCCTGCTCCAGCTGCTCCTCCAGCTGCAGGATCTTGGCCTCCAGTGCAGTGATGGACGCCTTAAACTTCGACTTCACAGCTCCTTCTAGTTCTGCTAGTTTACCTTTAAGTTCCTGCATTTATTAACAGATATTTGTCTTTAGGACAGAAGGATTTTTAAAACATTTTTCAGTGCAGATGATGAAAAAGGAACAAAAAGAAATTAACAGAACTTTAGATGAACAGCATGGAAATAATCAATGTGGAGGACAAAAAAATAATTATTTGTCTTTGTCAACGCTGCAGACTTTGACTGGACCACCTTAAAGGGGCGGTATTTTGCATTTTCATTAGACACACAGTATCATTTTATAGCACAACCAAGTTACTATGTTACCTTCAGTTTGTATGAAACCACTCTATATATATCAAAAAAGACTTAAATTTGACTTTGCAATTTAACGCTTTGAAATTAGATCTCTGTCTCTTTAAGAAGCTCTTGCTCTTTCTGACACTCTGCCTTCATCACAACAATCCTCCTCCATGATGCCGTTTCTCAGGAGCGTAGCTCTGAGAAGTAACTCTGCAGACTCGTAGTTCCACCAGGTGTTTGCTAATTGCTGCTGCCGCTAGTCTGGAGGAACTGAGTGGGAGAGGAGCTGCAGCTAAGAGGCGGTGCTAAGTCCACTCAGGCGTTTTGCACAACTGAATTGTTGCCATGGAGACTAAACAATTTCTCAAACATGCATGAAAAAAATTAAAGCAACACTCCAGGTTTGTTTTTGATGAGAGGATAACATTTTAACATGATGTAAAGCTCAAAAAGTCGAGTAATTCTACATAGTTCTGCCCCTTTAAGAGATTTTATTTATGTATGTAAATTTATGATTTTAATTGTATCTTGTTTAAGTGTTTCTTTCATCTACTGATGATGTCTTTCCTCTTATCAATATTTCTGCTGCACCTGTCTGCATCTCACTGTCTTGGTGTCTTGTGTTTAGTTTTGGTAAAAATTTTATACATTTATAATTTCATTGGGGTATTTGCAGATTTTTATCATGTTTGAATAGTTTTAAGCACAGATTAATAACAGTCGGACCTTGTTCTGTCGCTCCATCTGCTGCCGAGCGTTCTCGCTCTTCTGCGCAGCGCTGCGCTCTGCAGTCAGCTCAGCGTTCAGCGTGTCCACCTGCAGGCAGGAAACCAGGGCAGAGTAGGAGACGCTTCACCTTTCAGGATTTCTCAGCAATGCTTTGTGTTCGGTCGCCTCAAATTTCACCAATAATCTTTCACAACTGAAATATCTGCTATGTGGCAGCGGATGCGATGCTTCACCTGCGTGCTGCTCTTTCTGAAGCGGTCGTTGAGGAGCTCCATGTTGCCCTGCTCCTCCTCTATCTCCTCCTCCAGCTGGGAGATGCGAGCTTCCAGCCGCCTCTTCTCCTCCAGCAGCGACGACCTGACACACACACACACACACAGTTCGTCTGATTACACCGACAACGATCAGTGAAGGGCTGCAACACGCTAGAAGTAAGTCAGTATTTCAAAATCATGATTATTTTAAATCATGCTTGATATATAAAATAGTTTTAGAAAAACTCAGTGTAACAAAGTTACTTTTTTCAAGTAATGAGTAAAATAAGGGATTACGACTCCAGATGAAGTAATTAGATTACTGTTGCTATTACAGATCTGTAAGTCATTTTGTTTGTGAATGTCTCATGACAATCACGATTTTCTAAACTTGTCTTAAACTGTGGTCCCAACAAAATAATTGTATTTTATGACGGAATAAGAAGAAACACAGTTTCATTGATTACATTTTATATCTGGAAAATGCAAAAAAAATAGAGCTAGGCTGATATTAATATTGCTTTAAAGCATATTCAGGTTGTTCATTGTCTTTTTAGCTCTAGTAGTTCAGTATTTATTTTATTTTTCGGTCTATAAGACGCTACTTTTCCCCACGCTTTGAACCCTGCGGCTTGTAGCCCGGTGCGGCTTTTCTGTGGATTTTTCTTCAACCTCTACGGGAGCTTTGAATTAGCAGGAAGTGAATCATTGGAAGTTAAAATTGGAAATCAAAGAAGAAAGTGGCGATTTTCATTTAGAACAAGCACATGGAGAAATGTTTTCAAACTCATCATGGAAACCACAAGAAGAAGTTCACATGATGCAGCTTTTAAGGCTATCGATGGCAGTACAGATCGATAGCCGCTGGCTCGTCGTGAACGAGTCCATGGTTCGGCGTTGGAGACGCAGAGCTGCGTCCTCAATGGCAGATTCATTAAGCACGCAGCCCTTTGCTGCGTCTTTAATAAATTATTGCTCTCGATTGAAAAACCGAGCGGCGGAGATATCAGCGGCTTATATATGTACATTTCCAGTTTTTTAAAAAAAAAACTTTGTAGATGCGGCTTATAGTGAGGTGCGCTCTATAGTCCGGAAAATACGGCAATTACTTTTGAATATAAATATCTAGAAAAGTAACTGGATTACCTTTTGGGGGAACTAATCAGTAACTAGTAACTGATTACTATTTCTAAGTAACTTGCCCGGCCCTGATGATAATGTCTATTCTTTTCCTATGTGTGCAAATTAAACCGCAGGGCGGCTGAAGTACTGACTTCCCAGCGGCGCTGTTGGAGATCTCATCGGCCAGCTCGTCCCGCTCCTGTTCCGCGTGGCGCCGGGCTCGCTCCGACGCTGCGAAGTCCTGCACAAACACACAGAGAGGAGCTCAGGTCTCACCAAACACCAGAAACTCACAAAACAGAAGAACATCCCTAACCTCGTGAAGCTGCAAGATTTCAGCTTCTAAGTTCTTGAATTTCTTCTCGTTCTCCTTCGACTGGGTGAAGATCTCGTCTCTGGCGGCTCGGGCCTCCTCCAGCTCTCTCTGGTAGTCTTTCATCTGAGCCTGCAGGTCCGACAGTTTGCTTAAACCTCCATTACTTCAGCAACAGCCTTATTTGCACAAAGTTAAAATGTTCATCGCTACCAGAGTGTCAGGACTTAAAATGTACTTTAAGTCCAACAGTTTTGTTGATTAATATCAGAGGGTTGCATTTAATGCAAAGCAGGTGTGTTCTCTGTACCTGCAGCTTTTTGAGTTGTTTGATGGCTTCATCCCGGCCTTTGTTGGCAGCTTCGATCTGACCCTCCAGCTCGTTCAGGTCCACCTCCAGCTTCTTCCTGGCAGCGACAGCCAGAGATCTCTGCTTCCTCTCGTCCTCCAGCTCGGCCTCCATCTCACGCACCTGGAGGACAAAACCACGCAACCTGTCTCTAACTTCAAACCCTGGTTTGCTGATTATATTAAACCAAGGAAACCGCATTGCAAAAAGAGAAACTCTTACCAAGTATTTATGGTCTAGTTTCTAGTACAAAGATCTTAGTACACTTGAAATAAAACGAAAACTAACTTTTCAGCAAGATAATTAAAGTTCCATTGGCAGATTATTTCACTTCAAGATCATGAATGTTGTCAAAGGGCCGGTTGTGGCAGATTGTATTAATAAAACACATTAAGACATTAATAAAAAGCTACCTCTGCCTTTGTTAAGCACTTCTTAAAGTTACATAATATTGAAAATCTTCTCACAATTACGTCATTTTCTAGTAAACAGATGAAAACTGATTGATTTGATTCATAAAAACAATATTTAAAGACAATTGTTGTCTTGGAGGTTCCATTTATGTGTTCATCTCAGAGTTGGGTAGTAACCAGTTACATCTGCTCAATTACATTTACTTCAGTAACTTAAAAAAATAGTACTTTTAGGAGTAATTTTATATTTTTACTCAAGTAATTTTACTCTTACTGGATTGTCTACCCAATGAAACAATGAAAAACAAACTTGTTTTAACCAAAGATTCACCAGACACAGACACACACCTGCAGCTTTTGTTAGTTTCATAAGTTTTATATTGAAATAATTTGGAGAAAATTATTTTGCCTGATTTTGTTATTTGTTGTTCCTTATATGAATTATTGCCATTTACGTCCTTAAAATACCAAAAATTTCCACTTAACTTTATATTTTGGTCCATCTGATGATGTCATTTTAAAATATTTCATGGTTGATAATTTGATCAGTTACTCAGTACTTTAGACTTTTTACCAAATGCTTCTTAATTCTTACTAGAGTAATTTCTTCCATGGCTACTTTTTACTTTAACTGGAGTAAAAATATGGTGAAGTAGTGCTGCTCTTACTTGAGTAAAATATTTTGGTGCTCTGCCCACATCTGGTTCCTCTAAAGTCTTGAGGGCCACATAAAGACCTGTGGCGGGCCAGATTTGGCCCCCAGACCTTGAGTTTGACACATGTAACTTATAACAAGACATTTATTTCCATGTTATAGGTGAAATAATCAATATTAACAAATATTAAGGACTTATTGGCTTAAAAAAGCTCATATATCTTTCTGAGAAGTTACTTGTTTTATCTTATTTCAAGCGTACTAAGACATTTGGACCAGAATCCAGACCAGAAACACTTGGTAAGGTTTTGTGTTTCTGCGTTTCCAACCTGTTTGACCAGCGCTCTCTTCATCTCCTCTCCCTGCTCGTCCTTCGCCTGCAGGTCTCGGTCGAATTGGGCCTTCATGGCCTGCATGTTGACCTCCAGTCGCAGCTTGGCGTCCTCCGTGGCCTGCAGCTCGTCCTCCAGCTCCTCCAGCTGCGTCCTCATCTCCGCCACTTGCTGCTCCAGGGTTCGCTTGGACTTCTCCAGTTCATGCACCTGAGTGCAGCGACGAGAAAATCAGCATAAAGAAATAATAAAAATGACTCATTTAGATTATTTTTTGCTTCCAATGATGTCAGAACGCACAGGGCGGCCATCTTGTTTGACAAAGTTTGTTTCACAGCTTCTACTTATTTTTTTAGTTTAAATAGTCATAGGTGGAGGCTAACATGTTTTATTTTTATTAATTGCAAGAATAAAGTTATAATATTACAACTGTACAGTCATAAAACAAAAAAGAAATAAAAAAAATATAAAATAAAGTTTTAATATTAGGAGAATGAAATAGTTTTGTAAAATGAAAATTAAAAGATTTAAATGAAATGTTGAGCATCTTGTGAAGTTATACTTTCGTATCAGTTTTACAGATAAAGAAATACATTTTTTTTTACACATCAGTATCAAAGCAGGACTTTGAAACGACTGAGTTTATTTCAAATAAGGAACGAGACGGACTGAGCTGATGACTCTATAGAAGCTTTTTTCTCATTAAAACAACATTTTATTGTAACTTTAAGACATTCTTCTGCTAATATTATGACTAAATTTTAGTAATTACGATTTGAGGCTGTTCTTTTTTTATTTTCCCATTTCTAGTACTCTGTTGTACAACTCACAGAAGGAAATAATATTTTAAATATTTTCTGTAAGGCTGTCAAAATTAACACGTTTATTCTGTGTTATTTCACATTGTTTTAACGCCATAAATTGTTTTAAAAGTCAACTCACAGGCTTCTGTACTTTTAGGACGTCATTGTGCTGACGTTTGAATAATGTCCTTTTCTGTTTACGTTGTTTCTCTTTTCCTGTTTCTTACAAAAGTAATCACTGAAACCAGCAGCAACCCTGGGATTAATCAGATTAGAAATTTTAATTGTTGATAGCACTAATTTTCTGTCAATTGTTATTAAGATCTGG
Source organism: Brachyrhaphis roseni (assembly GCA_903066815.1). Taxonomy (NCBI): domain Eukaryota; kingdom Metazoa; phylum Chordata; class Actinopteri; order Cyprinodontiformes; family Poeciliidae; genus Brachyrhaphis; species Brachyrhaphis roseni. The sequence goes on from CAEFZY010027950.1 coordinate 17,326, forward strand.
TATGAAAAACAATCTGAGATGTTATTTCTAAACTGTACCGCTCAGCCCTTAGATTGAATATAAAGATTTTATTTTGCGTAACCTCTGACCTGCACCCAGGCAGTAAATAAAGCGGTCTAACATGTAATCAGGTGAAAGCTGCTCACGTTTTTTCCCACGTCGTCCTTGGAGCTCATCAGATCCTCCATCTCGGCGCGGAGCTGCTTGTTGAATCGCTCCAGCTCCTCCTTGGCCTCCAGCGCCTCCTCCAGAGCTTTGGCCAGAGACAGAGCCTTGGTCTCCTTCTCCCGGGCCTCCGCCTCGGCCCGGTCGCGCTCCTCAGCGTACCGAGCCGAGATCGTCTTCTCCTCAGCCAGCATCTAACAGCGACGTCACAAAATAAACCTTTAAACTCAGAGCCAAGAGATGAAAAACGTCCATCTCTTGGTTTCGGGTCTACCTGGTCAAACTTCTTCTGCTTCTTCTCCAGGTTGGAGACGATCTGCCTCTGGTGGTCCAGGTCCACCATCTGGTCGTCCAGCTCCTGCTGCAGCCGGTTCTTGGTCTTCTCCATCTTGTCCAGCGCCATGGTTTTCTCCTCCAGCCGCTGATTGGTGAGCTCCACGTCCTTTTGGAGTTTCCTCTTCGCCTCCTCCAGACCCTCGATCACGCCCACATCCTCGTCCAGCTTCTTCTTCGTCTCAAACAGCTGCAGAAAAAAGACATTCAACATGAATAAATACACAACTAAAGATGTCCTGATTGTAAGATTGAGATTAAGGTCCTGATAGTGACGTTTCTAAATGATCAGAACTAAAAATAACAAAAACTGAAACCGAGAAAATGTTTTTATTGAAATAAATAAAAACGGTAATTAACAGGGAAAAACTACAACTAACTGTGACTATATTGTACATTTATACAACTAACTAAAACATGCTCATATTTTAGATATCCTTCTTTATCATGTTTATGAATCTATTTATTAGCCTTTCGAACTGACATGATTTAGTAAACTGATTTACTTTTTTCCACAGATGCAGATCAGCTGTCGGCAAATTACGGCTCTCTATAATCCTCCTGGCTGCGCAAAATGGCGAAAGGTTGGTAGAAAACACCAGTCAGTTGGTTTTTCAACAATAATTATAATGTGGTGTTCACTGTTCTGCTTGAATAGTGCAGAAAATAAAAACAAAACAAAAACTAAGTATGAAACAAGCAGAGCAGATGACGACAGAGTTTTCTGGTAAATTGCTCAGAATTTTTTCCCTTTTCTTCTGGTTTTATCGCTTGTTTGTGACCTGAAGTTTGAGGACCGAAAGCAGTCGTGTTACTTTGAGACGCCTGCACCAAGTGTTGCTTTACAGCTGACAGCTCCAGTTCTGTTTGACTGATGATTGCTGACACTCATCCAAATCTGACCCACATTTTCCCTGCAATCTGTGTCTGAATTGCGGCAGGTGTCTCACATCAGCGACAGATGTTCCCAGCTCCAGCCTGCCTCTGAGTTTGGACACCTGAAAGGAGCAGCTGTGGCTTCGTCCTACCTGAGCTTGAACCGTCTGCAGATGCTTCTCCAGGCCGCGGCGCGCTTCCTCCTCCTCCTCCTGCTGCTCCAGCAAGTTGCTCTTTTCTGCCTCCAGCTGGCGGATTTGGCCGCTCAGATTCAGTTTCTGACGGGTTTCCTCCTGGAGCAACTCCTGAAAGAGACAACATCTATATTTCTATTCTTAAGGTTTGAAAATAAAATAAAAACCAACATAAGACTCATGCAAAAAGTCTTACAGGACGTAGATAATTGTATAAATTGATCTAAATAAAAAACAACAAACAACACATAGTTTACAACCTATGTTTTAGCATATGCATGTTGTTATAAATGTATCCATATTTAGGCGTATTAGTTGTTTTTTAGTAATCCAGTAATCTACTGATTATTCTGATGATTAATCAAGAAATTAAATAAAAGATTTGACAAAATAAAATATTGGTAAATACTACCATAAGAGCAGTATTATCGGATGTCAACATTAGTTACTTTTTTGTAGCTTAAAACATTTACCTGTAGCAATAAAAGCTTACTCTTAAATCAACCCTGACAAAAATCACACAGAAGTCTGAAACTATTCTAAATGTAATATAAAAAGTAAACTAGCAGGCTGAAAAAGACACTTAAAAAAGAAAATAAAAATGTGTATTCACTGGAAAAAACAAAATTTTTGTTAGATTTGGTTTTGTTTCTAGTGCAAATACATTAATACACCAGAAATAAGACAACACTAACTTACAAGTAGTGCTTCAGATTTAAGATCTTGTTTTAAGTCAATAATTTCTTAACATTTATAAAAAAATAAAGTAAATGTTACCATTGGCAGATTATTTTCCCATAATGAAATAATCTGCCAGTGAAATTAGTACTTTATCATCAATATTAAGGAATTATTGGTCTTTAATAAGCTCCTATATCTCACTAAAAAGCTACTTGTAAAGTTAGTTTTGTCTTATTTCAAGTGAACTAAGATATTTACACTACAAACTAGACGAAAAATACTTGGTAACATTTTGTGTTTTTGCAGTGTATGCTCCAGTTTTTAGTTTAAATATTCATCTTCAGTCAATTTAATAGATGAATTCTCACTTTTCACAGCCATTTGTAGCTTTTTGTGTCCATAGAAAATATTTCCACCTGTGAGCCACATTTCAAACTAAATTATGCTGGAGTCATTTTGTCCAAACCGATCGAACCTCAGAGTCCTGCAGTTTGCTGTTCAGGTTGTCCACTTCCTTCGCCAGCTTGACGCCCTTCTTCTCGGCCTCCTCCAGCAAGGCGGACACGTTGTCCAGCTCCGTCTGTCAGACAAGCAGACGTGATGTAAGCCGGGTTTCAGCGTGGGAGCCAGAGAGCGGCAGCAGCGTGTTTCTACCTGCAGCCTGAGGGAGCGCTCGCTCAGCTCTCCTTTGGCCCGCTCCATCTCGGTGGCTCGAGCCACGAACTCCTGCAGCTGGCCCTCCACCTTCTTCCTCTTGTACTCCGACTCCGTCTTGGTCTGCTGCAGGCTCTTCACTTCGCAGGCCAGCTCTTTGTTGTCGCTCTCCAAGCACTGCTTGTTCTTCTCCAGGTTGGCCTTGAACTGCGCAGAATAAAACCGGTCAGACGCCGCCGTGTCTCCCATCAGTTGGGTAGTTACTAGTTACATTTACTCAGTTACATTTACTTGACCTTTGAACTGCCTTGTTGCTGTTAAAGTGCTATATAAATTAAACTTTTTCTTTTTTGTCTTCTACATAAGTAACTTTTTTGAGAAATGTACTTTTAGGAGTATTTTTACTAAGCTGTACTTTTTACTTTTACTTGAGTAATTGCATTATAAAGTATTTCTACTCTTGAGTAAAATTTCTGGATTTTCTACCCACTGAATGAAAAACAAGACATATTTTAACCAAAAATTCACCAGACACAGACACAGACCTGCAGTTTTTTATTAAAGTTTTTTATATTTTTTATATTAAAAGAAACTGATTTGGAAAATTTCTTATTTTGCCTGATTTAGTTATTTTTTGTTACTATATGATTTATTGCCATTTTGAATTATAAAATACCAAAATTTCCTCTTAACTTTATATTTTGATCCATCTGATGCAATTTTTAAATATTAAATGATTGATTATTTGATCAGTACTTGAGTAAACCTTTTACCAAATACTTTTATACTCCTGAGTAATTTCTTGGCTGCTTACTTGAGTAAACATATGTTGAAGTAGAGTTGCTCTAACTGGAGTGTAATTTCTGGGTATTTCGTCCCGCTCCGCCCAGAACCGCCTGCAGCAGCAGACTCACCCTGCGGGCCTGTTCCAGCTGATCGGACAGTTCCTCCAGAACCTGGGCGTGCCTCTGCCTCATGTCCTGGATCTGAGACTCGTGGTTTTTAGATTCTTCTTCTATGGCTTTCTTCAGCTCTGCCACTTCCTGCTCTCGCTTTGACCTGGATATCAAACCCAGAGGAGACAATTATGAAGCACATCTTCAGAAAATGGAGTGAGTTTTGTGCAATTCTACATAAGACGTTAACATCACTGGATGCTAAAAGTTGGAAATGAATGTTAGCTTCAAATGAGGCAACAAAACATCTGCAGTTATTTTCTCATATGTATTCCTGTTCAAGTAATGAGTGTCCAGAGTTTAGCCAAAATTAAAATTCAATTTATTTAGTCTAAAGGGAATTTAAATAAAAACTAAATAAATAAACAAAGTAAAAAATAATTAAGTTAATAAAATTTATTATTTTGAAAAATAATTAAATGAATGAGAAATGTATTTAATTATAGATAAATAATTTAATTCATTAAATAAATTATTAAATTTAACTTTACTGCAGATTAATGGCTAAAGTAAGAGTTTTCATAGAATGAGTGACCTAAATCCTCATTTTATTGATCAGAAATGACAAAAATTCTTGTATTTCTTTTCCAATTAATCTCTGCAAAATTTCTTTTAACATTTCAAACCTGAAAAAGTTTTTCATCTATAACAAATCTCACTACTTTATGTGTTTAACCAAAATCTTGCATGCTTAATTTATTGCTGAGCAGGTAGAAAAAGATTTATTTTGGGCCAGAGGTTTGTCCTGCTCATGCACCTGAGCTCCTGCTGGGCGGCGGTGGTGTCCAGCGTGTCCTCCAGCTCCGTCTTCAGAGCCTCCAGCTCCTCGCTCAGATCCCGCTTTAGTTTCTCCGCTTTGCTCCGACAGATCCGCTCCGACTCCAGATCCTCCTGGAGCTCAGCCAGCTGCGCCTGCAGCTCACGGACCTGCTTCAGGGCGTTGTTCTTCTGAGCCGCTTCCTCGTCACTCCTGGTTGGAGAAACGCAGGCACACAAGCTTTTAATGCCGGATTTTACTGATACGTGTTCAATATATGTTAGAATGTGGAGATGGCTGTGAACAGAGGTTCAGCTTTACTGGTGAGAAACTAAAAAATCTGATTATTTTCAAGCAGTGGCACCAGGCCTCTATCATCCCTCTGAAATACTTAGAGATGCTGCTGAAGGAAGAAGATTCAAAACGCAAAGCAAGGAGGATTATCATAGAGATGGGTAGTTACTAGTTACATTTACTCAATTACATTTACTTGAGAAACTTTTTTGAAAAAATGTACTTGCATTTTTACTTTAGTAATTTTATTATAAAATATTTCTACTCTTACTTGAGTAAAATTTTTAGACTTTCTACCCACTGAATAAAAAAACAAAAATTCACCAGACACACTCCTGCAGTTTTTGTTAAAGTTTAATAAGTTTTTTATTGAAAGAAACTAATTTAAAAAAATTATTTTGACTTATTTTATTATTTTTTTGTTGCTTATACGAATAATTGTCACTTAGTCCTGCACAGTGGCGCAGTTGGTAGCACTGTTGCCTTGCAGCAAGAAGGTTCTGGGTTCGATTCCCGGCCCGGGGTCTTTCTGCA
>CAEFZY010027975.1:0-111889 GCA_903066815.1 Brachyrhaphis roseni
TATATATATATATATATATATATATATATATATATATATATATATAGTTTAAATCAAAGCCAGTTATTAAACAGTTTCTCATTCGGTTGAGAAACTGCAGCTGTTGTCCCCTGCAAAGGAAAACATGGTCTTAGTAAAAACCATAACTTCCACAAACTTAGAATCTCAGCATCATTTTTCATCTCTGGTTTCATCTTGAAAGTGCTTTAAGTCAGACACACACATGTTTTCATTGTGATCTTTTTTTTTTTTTTTTTTTGCGGCGTTTTCTGACATGATGCATCCACTAACCCCCTAAACCTAACCATAAGTGTCATGACTAAGTGCCTAACCACAAACCTTCCTCTAACCTTAGCATTAGTTTAATGCTCACCATAATCCCAAACCCAAGTCTTAAACCTCAAACAGGCCTTTGAAGCTGTGTGAGAAAACTGGGGACTTTCATGAAAATCAGCACTCTGAAACTCAAAACTGTTTCTCATAACAAATAGCTGTTCAAGCACGCTCACACACATGCATATACATACTCTCGAGGTCTAATAGCATTGCGGGCGAGTGTACAAAAGGAACAAACAACCATGTAATGTGGCGGTTCCCTCTCATTGACAGTGGGCACTGGAATGCAGCATGAGGGAGAGAGGGGGGGAATGGGGTGTGTGGGGGTGTGCATCTGTGTGTGTGTGTCATCCTGTCAGATTATCCTAATGATTAGCATTACTGAGAACTGACAGCAAAAGGAAGGAACAATAAGTGTCATTTATCCTCTTTTTCAGTCTTTCCCCACTCACTTTCTTTTTTTTTATGTCATTTTACTTTTAATCTCTGACACCGACTTATCTTTTGTCGTTAAATTCCGACACTGAGTAGAACTTTTTTTTTTTAGAAGTGAAACAATACACATACAAATCATTTCTCACAAGAACAAAAAAAAGTTGCTTTTCTCCTTCCTCAGCTGCTTCTCTATTAAAAACAGCTTGGACAGAATCTAATAACAGGTTGCCATCTTCAACAGCTGTAACGTAGTGCAGGCCCAGACTGCTGAGATGTTTGTAATCAGCAGATCAAAGGTTTGATGTTGGTTGACTTTCACGACTCGAACTCGGGACAGATGAGAAAACACAAAGAAAGTAGGAGATTGAAAGGGAAAGCTATGACAAAATGAGTGGAAAGCAGAAAAAGAAGGAGAAATATTTAATGACATATTTTCTGGACAGAAAAGGGACACCATGAAAGAAACACTGTGTTCTGCCCTGAGCCTTTCTCTTTGACTCTGACAGAGAGAACGTGTTGATCTTCCCGTCAAATACTCAACATATGGTGCTTTGAAAAATAGCTGCAAAACGGCCGAGTCCAACCATGAACTGGCAAAATTCCACAGCCCTGATAACCACACAAAACAGAGAATGTAAATGCACAAAAAAATGACATAAACAAAGTATTTAATTCAACTGCCAAAATACTTAATAACTGAAACAATCTAAGAGGAGCGGATGACACTTTGGACCTCATAGGATATTTACTATGTGTTACTATGTATTCAAAAAGTACCTATAGACGCTAAAACAAAATTTATATTTAATGCATTAATTAATATTTTATTTTAAAAAATCATATTTTTGCTCTCTCATTGAGCGTCTCTAGTTAAAGCTCCAAAACTAAATTAAATAAGTATTTAATACAGGTGATATGGACAGTGACTCAGACCCAGTTGGAAGAAAATCTTATGTTCAAATAAGTATAGCTTTCTAACCAATCTATAATCATTTCTATATTAGTGTGTGAATGTTGAACACATCTCAAACTAGTGGATCGGAAGTTGTCAGGAACGGCATCCGGTGTAAAACATCTGCCAAGTCAGTGTGGACGCAGCTGTGGAATGGAAGTGACTGCTGTTCTGTGGCAAACTCATGGAAGGAGCTGCCACACTGAAAGGACAACCACACTTTTTAATTGCTCCTGTTGTAGCAGAAATGTGAATGAATGATTTATAAGCTCTGTAAGATTTGTTTAAGTCTTTAGTTATTAGTGGCTTATAATGTTAAAGTCTCATCTTCTCGGCAGCTTCTTATTTGTGCGAAAACACAAACTTTGAGTTGAATTGCATTTTTCACTTCTAATTCAAACTCCGATTTGAATTAGACTTGGTTAGAGTGAACGAGTCTGAACTAGATCACTAAACAAGCAATTAGAAGCAAAACCTTTAAGGTCTGGTTGTTTTCTTTTATGAGTTTGTCTACTGACTTAGCTGTAATTCCATGATATGTTTAAAACATATCAAGAAAATATTTTTCTGCTTTGTTTTTGTTTTTGAAGTGTAACAAAGCCAAGTTAGAATAAGCTAGTGCTTGTACCTAATTTTTTTTCTTCATTGTTAGGCATTAAATTCTGAAAAAAATAAATAAAATAAAATAGTTTCAGATTTAGATTTGTGAAAACACTGAAATTGGCAGCTTGAAATGATTTAAATTCAAAACTCTTATCATCTCATTTCAAATAACCAAATACTGTGTATTATTTCATTGATCATTATTATTTACTGTCTCAGCAACATACACGTACTTTTTGGGATCAAGTCTGCAGTTATTTGTCTCCACTTTGGGCAGCTTTTGGAAGAAATCTGATCAAAACCATGCAAATGTAGAATTTTGTGTTACCTACATACCTTAAGCTCAAGATCTGTGCTTATGTGTTTATATGTTTCTATGACTGCTCAGTCCAACAGCTCTCAGGAGGAATCAAGAAAGGTGAGATAAGAGCATCATCTTGTATATGGGCTACTGTCAATTTGCCAAAAGAATGAGATCACTGTTCAACAACTGAATCTTATATACTGCCTTCATTCAGTTTTAGATCCTTATTTTTAGCTTTCCTTCTATGCTATCTTTTTTTGTTGTTGTTTTAATAGTGCCAAGGCACTAAAGACAGAAAACCACAGCATTTTAAGCAATGTGTATTTTTTGTTCACACTTCTGTTTTTCTGCTGTAAAGCTTTATTCTTTTTGACTTGACTGTCCTTGGAAGGTCAGAATACATTTTATCTGTATGAGATCTTTCTGGAACATAATGGCTTCAAATACTTTCTCGATTTTTTTAACTGTATCTAACTTTTCACTATGATTTGTCAGGGTTGTAAAGCCATATCCTTGCTCAAGTTTCCCATTTGACTTTGGAAAAGTCACACCAATCTGCACTTGTCACAGGAAGTGGTTCAACATCTGTCTTCTTGGCTTCTTTTCTTTCAAAGCTTGAGCATGATGCCCTTCAAATTTTCATTCTGTTTGCATCAGAAATGATCAGTTCTAAAATAATGAATAATAAATGGAAACAGACGTGCTGAAGAAATCAAACCAGAACTGTCATAAAATTGGTTTGTTTGTTGTTTGGAAAGTTTTCTTTTAGCAGAATTGATATTCAATTCCAGTGTTTTTTTGAAGACTTGCATGGACTGCTAGCCTCCTTAAAGATTGTTTTGACCAACTCATCAAGTCTTCTTTGTCAGCTTTAAAACCGAAATACCTAGGCACAATGCATACTACTTGACATGCTACTGGCTAGCATTTGCAAAGCAACCAATCCAGGAGCACTACTAATTTCCTTTAGTACTGTTTGGCTGTACCCCCAGGAGCGGAGATAAGGAAGACTGAGGATGTTGGCTTCTGTGGTAATGCTAAGACGGTTCCCACTGTGCGAATTAATGCATATTAAGGTATATTTGGTATTTGAAGTATTCAAATAGGAAGTTCTAAACACTTTTTTTCCCCCGCCTGTCATTTTCCTGGTTGTGGTCCCTTTCCTTTGTGAATACTGGGGGATTATACTCAAACTGTATATATGCCCCGTGGTGGGACAGTATAAACTCCTGCTTCTGTCGTTTGTTACTTACAGACACGGATACATTTTCAATCATGAAATCACCAAAGATGATTATCAAAATACGAGTGGAACGATACTGCTAGGTATAGGCGGTGGGGGCAGTTATAAGAATTTTCCCATTGACTATTGAGAAGGGTTCAAATAATTCTTTTTACAGCAAGTAAAATACACATTGAACGCAACAATGTCATTTTGTCCAACTGGCATACTTGATCATACAAGATAATATTTTAAGGCTGTTTCCACGTTTTCATCAGGCATGCCCTGCTGTAACCACTCTTCTCTTTCCTCAGCGGCTCTTGCAGTGTATGCAGCTGCTTTTATGCTATTTTCTCAGTTCCATTGCAAACATTTCATGTTTGTGAGCCTCTGTGGTCAAGTGATACATTTAATAATTTCTATAAGCAGAATATGAAGTATTTGAAAGGCCCTACTGAACACAGATTCTTGCTAATTTAGAAGCAGCATATCTGAGTTTTACAGAAATGACAGTTTTTATTTCATTCCACTTGTCTCTTTGTCTGTCTAAAGCTTTGAATCTGACAGCTGAATTTAAAGAAGTCAGCTGCTCCGTCTCACTTCCCAGAAATTCATGTGATACCTGCCTTCCATCATCTCTCGTTTTCTGTGAAAGGCAGTTAGCTGTTTGTGCGTGTGGCAGATTGACATGTCTGACTGGTCAATCCCTGCCTGTCGCTCATCACACCACCTTGGACAGTTCAGCTTAGAGGCAACTGTTGCAGAGCAGTGACACAGTCCCCCCAGGCGATCATTGCCACGGTGACACACAGCTGTAACTTCTACCAAGACAAGATGGACCTCCTCTCAACAGTTTAACATGTTCAAATTTCAGCTACACACAATTTAGTTACACTGATGTAGCATTCTCAGTCATTTCTGACTTCAGTGGGACCCTTCCATTGTCTCCAGCTCAAATGGTGCCTCTTTAATCCATTCTCTTTATCTGCAATTTATGTTTTATTCACCATGAATCTGGTGTTCTCATGTTTTCCCTCTATTATATATATGCATACATATATATATATATATATATATATATATGCAGAAAAGCTTGGAGAATAGATTAATTCTCAAATTGGGATAGATGGAGTTAGAATTTTTTTATGTTTCTTTGCCTATTGAAAGAGGAATATTTGCTGCTGCAACTATGAACAACGTAAAAGCAAGGATGTACAGCACTAGAAGGAACCAAACATATGAGACAACGGGACAAAAAAATTGCTGGATGAGGCAAAATAAACAGAAAAAAAATATTTTAAGTTCTTGCCATCTTCTTCATTCAATGTAAAATAATTCACCAAAACAAATCTACTACAAGACTTGTTACGTTCACTACAGAACATTTATGGATTCAGGAACTGTCCAACATTTTAGCAACTACTCTGGGGGTGATTGCGTGTTTTGCATTGCACAGTACATATTATTTGCAGCTTTTTCTGACATAAAAGCATGAACTAATTGAACAGCTGAAAGTATTTCCCTTTTCAAGCAGCCAAAACTTTCCGCTCAGCCTGACTTTATAGAACTTGCTTGTGTTGTACTTAATTTTGCATTTTTGCATGTTTTCTCTGTTCATGCGTGGGTTCTTTCTGGGTTCTCCGGCTTCCTACCACAGTCCAGAAAAATGACTAATATATTAATTGGTTTCTCCAAATTGTCCTCGTTTGTCCTGTGTGTCCCTGTGTTGCCTGGGTGACCTGTACCCTGCCTCTCGCTCAGTGGTCATGGATAGGCACCAGCCTCCCTTCAGCCCTGCAAGGAGAAGCAAGTATAGACAATGGGTGGATAAACCATCCCAGAATAACCACTGTTTCATTTCCTTACTTTTCTTTCTGGCAGCTTATGCAGCTTTGACAAGATGAATTAAAAAAACATTGCTCAAAAAGAAGCACCAGGAAAGGAATTTTGTTCCTCTTTAAAGCCTCTGGATTAAATGTGGGTAGTTTCTGCAGAGGTCTTTGGCAAATTAAGTGCACACAGACAGAAGATATAAATTTGAGCAAATATTTAAAGTCTCTTACTGTGCGTGATTTCTATAGACATTTTGCCTGGAGTAATTGTTCTTGTTTTTTTTGTTTTTTCCATGCTCGGACTCTATGCATGAGGATACAACTAGTTTGTGATTCTTAGAGTTACAGAATTTGTAAAATAGAAAACAAATATGTGGAAAGCGTTATAGAGCTTAAATTGTCAGTAGCAAACATTTAAAGTAAGCTCTTTTAATTCTTCAGTGACAATTGCTAAATTGTTTCTGCTCACCTTGTGTTCTGAATACTTCTTTTGTGTCATTGTATTCATTTCTAACAAGTCAGATTATTTGATTTATTTGAATTAGTCTTCTTTGAGTATTTGTGCAATTCTGAAGTCACGGAAACTATCCGATCATCTCCTAACCTTTCTTATCAGACATCTTTCCTGCTGCAGGAAATAGCTGAAAAGTCAATACAATTTCAAGTGAAGCATGCTTGGGGTGAGAGTTTGTTATTAAGTGTGAAGCTGCTTTAAAATTTCCTTGTATTTTCTGTAATGTGTGGCTTGTCTCGAGCTTAGGGCAATAGTTCCAGTGTTTGCTGATTGAGACTGTGCGTCTTTATGAAAGAGGGACGGAAACGCATGACACAGAGTAATCTAAACATTAATGTTCACCTTCCTTCAGAGCAGCAGAGATCAGTGCAAACTTTTCAACATCCCCTGTACCGTCATGTTTCTTTAAATGCTTTTAAATGATAATTCAGGTCTGTTACTGCTAGGATCTTGGTTTGATAATTAGTTCTGTGTTTGCACAGATAATTAGAGATAAGGGAACAGGACCAAATCATTAAACAGGTGAACTTTGAAGACAGAGCAAAGCTAACAGATAGTTGACCTTCTCTGACATGCTCGCATAAGCCTTTTGTTCTATCTGTCTCTTCTTACCTCTCACTTATCAGCTTCTGATGCTCTCATAAAGTATTCCGCCCTCCTTCCATTCATTCATCTCACACTCGGCTGTTTCCAATTGGCTTAGAGGCATTCTTGGAATGCCAGGGCATCGCTGTTTTGTGCAGTGTGTGTGTGGGTGTGTGTGTGTATGTGTCACTGCATCCCACCCCCACATTATCCATCATTCACTCCCTGATTTTAAAGAACAGTGGCTGTTAGATTAGAAGGGAGGTTGGGGAAAAGATACCGATAAAGAAGAAGACAAAGAAGAGGTAATAAAAATGCAGAACTTAGGCTGCTTTTGCAAAATCCCATTTTTAAAGTTATCACTTTGGCTATCTCTTTGCCTATATGCTGATGCTTAATGATATCCACTGGCCATGAATTCAAAGTTATAGAATATAACTGGAATATTGGGGAGCCTTTCAAGAAGGTTCACAGCAAGTACTCTGATCTACATTTGCACTGAACCAGGCTTGCTGTCTATGTAATAGATAAACAAAAAAAGGAGACTTAGTCAGTGGCAGTGCATTAATGGTTTCATCCAGGACACAGAGTACAAGATGTTAATGGCAGCTATAGTCTGTAAATTTCTCTGTCCAGGAAAGCGATACAGCTAAATACTAGCACTGAGCCAAGATTATATAAGAAAGAAAAAAGAAAACAGCAGAGTACATAAAGTTATTAGGACAAGTAAGCATCTCTAAATCCCTAAATCAAATGTGACCCTCGGTTTCTGTCACACATGGAGTCAAACGGACTGGGGCAGAGGTGAATCCGTTATGTTTCAAGGAGTCATAGCCGACCCAAGAAGCTTCTTGATTTACCTGCCTGTCTAAATTCCAGCCTTCACCTATGGTCAAAGGACATGGATCATGACCAAAGGAGCAAAGATCAGAGATAAAAATCCGCTAAAGTGAGCTTCCACCTTAGGGCGGCCAGACTCAGCACTTAAGATAAGATGAGGAGCTGGGTCATCAGAACAGAGCATGAAGTCGAGCCGCTTCTCATCTACATTGAAAGAATCGATGGAAATAGTTGGGCATTTGAACAGAATGCCTCCTTGTTACCTGTAAAATTGCTAGATCTATACATTTTTACGAGAAAAAAGTAAAAGTAAAAACAAAAAAAAACATGGTACCAATGTCAAATTACTTGCTTGTGTGCACAAACGTGGCTAAAAAAGTGATGACACTTCCATATTTCGAAAGTAAATTCCACATTTTTTATTAATAGTGCTTTGTAGAAATAAAGTTATAAAAGATGTAGGAAAAAATTACTTTTTTCATTGAAGTAATGTTTTTATGTGTATGAGCATTGCAAAAACTACAAAAAAAAGTGTTTTGCAAGCTGCCCTTGTATGTGAGGACAAAGTCCAGATGCTTTTAAAATGCATCACAACTGCAAAAGTACTTTTAAAAGCAGAAACTGCTCTGATTTCAATTTCAGATATTGGTCTTCATGTTGCACTTACACAGTAATGACTTGCAGAATTTAAATAAGATAGATGATCTCACAGTAGATCTGTATAGCTTTGGGGTGCCAGATAAAAAGTATTATACTACAATTACATTACCTTTAACCATGGCAGCTGGTCTGGACCAAAAGGCACCACAGTGTTTTTATGACTTTGTCTTACAAATTTATTTACATTCCTCTTCCTCCCATGACACGCACAGCTAAGCTGATCTAAAATGCAGAATGCCTGATGTTGGCAGGCAAAGCCACGCAGAGAGTGGAGCTGTGTGCCTAAATGAGTTGCGCAGTACAGGCTCAAGAGAATCCAGTAATCTTTAAGACGAGCAAAGCATCAAATCAAACATTAAAGGATGCACACAATAGATAAATGGGCTGATAGGTGAATACGTTAGTTGTTAGAAACATCCACGGCTTGTTTATTGCACGCTTAACCATGTTAGTCAAAGTTAAATTGATTCCACATGCAAAAATGTGGTAAAGGGAAACGTAAGTGAGAAGTGTTATCCATGATAGGTTTGGGAAAGTAGTAATGTTCCGCTTTTGTTGATGCGATAAATCTTATTTTCATTACAAAGTTGATCAATTAAGAGAAGTTTCAATGAGGAAGAAGGATGCATTTGTCTTTGCTACAATGTCAAGAGAATTCACTGCTAACAAACACTCTCGATGCTAGAGATAAATTAATATGCACACACACACACACCCACTCAAGAAACAAAGCAACAGGGAGGCTACCAACACAACTAAATAGCAATTACTACACTGTCTGCATCCTAGCAACCAGGTTACTGGATGTCATTGTCTTTCATCACATTTCTTGACTTTTGAGTGTGTATGTTTGTATACATCCCTCTGTGCCAAAAAGGCTAAATCCTTTACACCAAGATCTGGGATTTTTGTGTGACAGGTTTGGATTAATGGCAGAGAGGAAGAGAAAGTTGGGAAAGGAAGAGAGAATGATAAGAAGCTGTTGGCTGATGTTATTATGTAAAGGGGGGCAGAAAAAATACATTCCTCTGAGGTTAATTACAGCCTGACTTTGATCATGCAATGTAATCCATGTATACGAAGAACGTCTGTGTTATTCTCCGTCTTCAGTAAATGTTGTTCCTTGTTCTTATTATGTGTTCAGCATGTCTGCTTATTTAAAATGTATGCTCATTTAGGGAGGAGAGGATTTATCTAAAAGCCCTTCCCTTATTTAAAACAAAATAGACATGCCTTGCAAAGATATTCCTTGATCTTTTTGCTATTTTGTCAAGTCCGAACCTTAAACTGCAATGTATTTAGTGGAATTTATGTACTCAACCCCTTCTTTTTGGATACATTTAAATTCATTTTTAGTTACAAAAAAATAGAGAATAAAAACCACGCATCACTTTCCTTTTACTTTAAATGTATGAACAACTTTGTGAAAAATCGGAGTAAAATAAAGCTAAACAGTTTCAAAGGGTATAAATTCTTATGCACACACTGGAGAGACAACATATTTAGAGACAAGATAATATCTCCACTTTCAGTGGAAAAAATGATTTATTAATACTTTCCTTCCACTGTATTTTCCTTGGAAAGATTCTCCATGAACTTCTGAAAGTGTTTAATTTTCATTTCCCCATCTATGACCTATGAATCATTGCTACAAGAAAAGTCTCAAGACTCAAAGAAAGAAAAACAATGTTGTGTCAACACAGTAATGTTAAACTACTTTTAGCTTGCCAGGGGAACTATTGGTCAGGGCATTTGCCAAAGATTACAAGAAAGTCTGGTTACTTAGAAGCTACAAATAAAGAG
Organism: Brachyrhaphis roseni; assembly: GCA_903066815.1. Classification (NCBI taxonomy): domain Eukaryota; kingdom Metazoa; phylum Chordata; class Actinopteri; order Cyprinodontiformes; family Poeciliidae; genus Brachyrhaphis; species Brachyrhaphis roseni. The sequence continues at coordinate 10,087 of CAEFZY010027975.1, forward strand.
ATCAGGAGAAGTTTATTAGGGGCACATTGTCAATATCATATGGTTTGAGTCTCCCATTTCTAAAACCTTCCCTAATTTGAGCCTCAGGAATAGGAAAATTGGAAAGGCAACAACCCCGTAAAGTGCAGTCAATAAAATCCTTCAGCTTCACTCATCTTTGCTAGGTTTAATCTCCTCCCTTTGTGACAATTTGCAAAATAAATGGACAATATTCAAACTAAAGCAAAACTGAAACCGAACTTCAGGTGTTCATGTTACAGTTCTATTTTATGTTACACTTATTAATAAAAAATTGACATAGCTACCAATTTAAAAAAAGATGTGAACAGATTTGCATGCATATGTTCCCGTTCTACCTTCCCCCATCTTTTTAAGCCTTATTATCATTTATGAGCCACAGTCTGTAACCTATTACCATTTAAAAGTAACCCGAACAGCCTCTTGTGCGTGTGCACACGTGCAGGTGTAGGTTTCACGAGGCTAACAAAAACCATCTTCACAATCCCATTTGATACCGCAATTCAAACCAGATGATAAAAGTAGGCTAATTCAAATAACATTTATTCATGAGCGGTGTCCTGTGTGCCATTGATTCAGGTAATATGTCAGCGCGGTTCACAAAAGAGGTCGAAACCTGCACTATGTAATTTTAATTTGAATTATTGTTTCATGGGCTTTAATATTCATGTTGTCTTTGTTCTCTTGTTTTTTTTTTTTTTTCAACTGGTGTGTTATCCCTTGTTGTTTCCAGCTCTCTGTTCAATATCTATTTTCCCTGTGTATGTGGACAGCTTTTGATATTTTCAAGTAACTGAAGCATTTGTGTGGCAGGTGTTTTGTGCATATCCATATTTGTTTTTGTCTAAAAAAAATAATAATAATAATAATAAAGACTTTTAAAAGTACATTTGTCTTATTTGAAGAAAATGCTTTTTTGGCTCTGTCCCCTTTTCCTTTCATCTTTTCAGATATGCTTTACTTTGTGTCTATTTTTTCCCAACTTTTATTTTGCTCATGTTTCAGCTCTTAATATTCCTCTTTTTTCTCCTCTTTTTAAAATTCCCTTATTTTACGTTTCTTGCACTGGTTTGGCAGTTTCATTTACCACCCTTTCATTTCACCCTTATTGTATGTTGGACAATAGCTCAAGAAGTCAAATAATATTAACCTTTTCCATTACACACATTGGCACTTTATTAGGTACCTTGGTAATAACCAGTTAAATGACTGGTGTGTCTAATATCCATAATCACCAACAGCATAACTGCTGAAACAAAGCCAGATGGCCAATTTGTTCATGTTGCTTGCACCAAACTTTGAAGATGTCATCTGGATCTCAAAGCTGAAAACAAAATTTGCCTGATCAGACAATGTTTTTCCTAATCTACTACTGTCCAGTTTGTTGGAGTATCATCTAGGTTCTTAGCTTTTTTGTCCTTAGCATTAGAGTTGGCATTCTTTGTTGTACATAATGGTTATATGGGTTGCTGTTATCTTTCAACATCATGAGCCACTCAGTTTATTCTCCTCTGACCATTGAGATCAAAAAAGGGATTTTATCCAAAAAACTGCTGCCCACTGCATATGTTTCCAGGCCATTCTGTGTATATCTAAGGGTTGTGAGTGAAAATAGATTTAAATCTCCAGTTTCTGACGTACTCGGACCAGCTCATCTGGCTCTAAAAACCATGATATGTTACTTAAAATAACTTAAATGCCCTGGTTTTTTTGGGGGGGTTTTCCCATTGTGATAAACCCTTTGAGCTCCAACAAGTCATCTTTATTTGTGCTCCAATAATAAAACGCTGTACCCAATTAGGCATTGAGTAGGGTTTTGGAAAAAGCAGATAGGCACAACACAGTATAACTTATCCAGGGAGAGCATTCCTTCACTCACTGGGTCACTACTTCTGTCAAGTTTTCTCTACTGGCTTTTTAAGCTCTTGCAGGAAACGACTATGTTGTCATGACTCATTTGGAACCATAATAGCTACTAATACCTGAGAATAATGCAAAATTCAGCTACTATAATTTCCAACTGTTGATTTCCACTGTGAAACATGGAGAGAAATGTTTCTGTGTTCTTTCTGTTTAGAGAAACATAATGTAGTTGGTTAGATTTGCTTAGATAGAAACTTTTTAAACTACTTTGAATAATCAATTGAGCATACTGTACTGTTTGGTACCTAGGATCAACTGTGTGATTGAATTGAAATTATTTTTTTTTTTGTAAAGTGTCTTGAGATGACATTTGTTGTGAATTAGCTCTATACAAATAACAGAATATTTCATAGAAGTATGAAATTTCTACTTGATCCAACTTCGTTTTGATAATAGCTGCAGTGTTGATGTTAGATTGGAAATATTTCAGTTTATCTTTTTTTTTTATTTCAGATGTATGTTGTTTTCTTTATACTGCATTATTTTTTTAAGCAGGACTGCAGTACTTGCCACAACCAATATTATCACCCAACCTTTGACACTAATGGTGGCAGCAAACATTTTGGTGTCACATTGTGTTCACTTGACCACTTTCTCCCTCATGCTTTATTCAGCTTGCTTTATCTTGATCAGAGGAATAATTCAAAGTCTTCAAGGGTATTTAGGCAGCTCTTTTGCTGGGGAAAATTAACAGATTCAATACAATAACATTTAAGTGTTAGGAAATCTAAATAAACATGGTTACTTTCTAAACACACACATGCGCTTTTTTTTTTTTCCTTTTGGTTTTCTTGACCTCATTGCTGTTAATTTTTTAACCAGTCATTCATTGCGTTTCTTTTCTCCAAAGATAATAAGATGCTTTGACTGATTGCCACTAACTCTGTAGAGCTTGAAGGAGCAGTGTATGTGTTGCCACACTCCGACAGTAATTGTCTGCGGTGATATTCTTGTGTGCGACAGTGTGACTTTGACTGAAGCTCTCAGATGAAAAGCCAATTGATTGAGATGGCCCCAATTAGTCTCTGTGATTAATTGAGCGCGATTGGATACCGTCCCTAGTATCCATTATTATCTATTATTGACAGGCTAATTAGTTGCTGTGGTGACCGCTAAAACACAGTTGATTGTGTGCGACAGTCAAATGACCCCATAGCAGCCAATTAAGCAAACCTTTTATGTGTGGATGTGTGCTGTAAGTGTGTGTTTGGCCAAGAGTAGCTGGAAGGCACTGTTTTCAGTAAGTGCTACAAATAGCTCGATCAAGCACAGTTTCTGCTCCTTTGTTGAGTAAATATATTAGAGTACTAATGAACAAAATAGGGATAATTGGTTGTGGGACATTTGATAAACAAATTTAGGCAAAACATTGCAGCAATTATGGATTTATCAGATTGATTATCCTCCATTCTCTACATCTACGGAACCCTTACGTTTTTAACTTTGAGTTATTCTCCCTGTCTCTTCAAAATCCCCCCTTAAAATTTATGTCGCTGTCAAATTAGATGACATATTGACGTAAAGAGTTCTGCAGCAGCTGCACAGCTGATTGTCACTTTACAAACATCCAGCTTCTTAAGAAAACAGTTATTGCAAAATAATTTAAGATATATAAAGTTTCTATGTAAGTCCAAAATCATAAAACTGCTTTAATACTGAAATAGAAAAGCATAATGGAATACTTTCTGCGCACTCACAGATAATGACACAACAGTTGCGGGAGGCCTTCTCAAAGCAATTTATGTGTGTGAGCTTAAGGTTTATAGAAAGTATATGGAACTGTAAAAGGATTTGAGTCTGCACATATAAATTTTAATTAGGCACACGATTAAGCTTTTTCTTTCTTTCATCAACATCCTCATAAAAATTTAATTGATTTGGTATTAAAAATGAATGCATAGTACAAGAAAATGTGCCAGCATTGGAAGTTAAATAAAGTGAAAGCGTCTCTGATAACACATACCAAAGACACAGCTTAATTCAAACCAAGAATCTGTGGCATTTTCAATAAAAAAAAAAATAGATTAAAGAATGAATTATGCAATAAAGTAATGCTTAATTAGCCATAGCTGCTTTGTATTTGATTAATGTATTTTCGATTAGGTCTCTTCTTCTGCTGTGTTTATTTTCCTCCTCACATGCCTCAAACTGTGCCTATTGCTTAAAAATGTATTTTCTGTTAACCTTTCCCTGTGCTCCTTTGTTTCTGCTTTGTGTAGTTCCCCCTCAGGAGCCCAAAGTCACCTGTCGGTCCAACACCTACCCTAAAGGTTTCTACTGCAGCTGGCACCTGACGCATCCTACGTACATACCCTCCAGCTTTGAAGTGGATGTTCAGTAAGTCTAATTCATTTTCATTCACTTTTTTTTTAGAAATAAGTCATACATAAAACATCAAAAATATATCTGAAATTGTATATTGTTCTGGTTATTTTACATAGGATCCAGCAGAATGATGTTTGTAGGATTTCAAATTCTAGAGCACCAACTGGTGTCATTCTTGTGTCATGAATACCACAACACCATTATTATGCAAAAAATTGCACTAGGACAAGAAAGACTGGTTAATAATAATAATAATAATAATAATAAAAAACATTAGCAGTAAATTTGATAGTAAAATTATGTTGTTTTTTTTAATCCAACAGCGTGGCATACAACCAACAAGGTGATGCTTTTTCAGCTCTGCGTTCTTCCAAGCTGGCTATTTGTAATCCAAAGCAGAACTTTAACTGTCACTCGTAACTCTGATGCTAGGCGCTGGCATCTGGCTTTTATCTGCAGTAAATGAAGTGTTCCATTATGATTCACTGTTGACTCAGTGATCTTGAAGGAATGTAGATCTGCTTACTTCAAATGTGTGGGAGGTTTAACAGGCTTCAGCCTGCAGGCAAATGTCAAAGAGAAGATGCATATGCAGAGCAGTAAATAAGAACGTTCATTAAGAGAAAAAAGTACAAAGCAGAAAGGCAATGGATTGAGATCTGTGGCGCATTGCTAACCCTGTTTTGTCATATGGCTTCGAGCTGACAATGTCCATTTTAGCTGATTTAGATTTTTCGCTAAAAACTATAATTGACAGCGTTCATGTTTATTTTCCAGTCTACCTGGCTTTTTGAATGAGGTAGTGACATCACTAAATGATTATGTAGCATCTTATTTTAGTGAATAGTGTGAATAATGGGGTAACAGTGACCCATTAGCAATTGAGTCCTTTTGTTTTTTTTTGTTTTTTTTTATACATTTGCAGTTCTAGTCATGCCTTAATGACATCTCTATGTTCTGAAGGACATTTCATATCGACTGAGCATCAAATCTATTATTCTGTAAGGAAATGTGATTAAATGACTCCAACAACTATCTGTTATTTTCCTTTTATTTGGATCATAATTTGTAAGAGTAAATGGGCCCAAACGTGATTCAGAATCAAGATAACAATGAATAATGTGTAAAACATGAGTGGACACTGAAGTTGAGTACCAAATATTTACAGTACACGCATAGTAAAAGTTGCAGTTGTTTGCAGTTTATTAGGACCTCTGAGACCTTCTTCTCCTTTGTTCAGAGCCAAATGTATTTTATTTATTTGTCAATATGTCCCTTCATTGTTGAGTGATGTCTTTTTTATTATTATTATTATTATTATTATTATTTATTTCTATATCATTTTGTTGTCAAAGGTTGGTAGAGTTTAAGAATTGCAAAAGTATTTGATATTTAGGTTTTTGGTCTAATTAAAATTCCACTAACTCTGGTCGACTGCTGATTTCTCAGCATATATCTATAAATAAGTAATAAGCACTATGGTATCAACAGTCTCATGTAAATTAAATCCTAACTTTGATGGATAAGTCAAAAACTTCTCTTTACATGCAACCTTGACCTCCCTCATCCACCTCCCCCTTACCTTATCAATCAATTTTCCTCCTCAGACACAACCAGCTCTCACTCTATGTGCAGAAAGATCCAGTCCACAAGAATCGCTGTCATGTACAGTTCCCAGAGGTCTTCTCCAGCAGTCCATACAAAGTTAATGTGACAGCGGTAAACGCCTTAGGAAAAGCCTCCGCTACCCTATCCTTTGAGGAGTCCACTATAGGTAAGATGGATGTTTTCTCCTGTTTTTCATTTAGTGTACGTTCCATGCAGCTTTTAAACCAGTTGTGTCTAAAGGTGACTAAAGCACCAGCTTGGCAGTAAATTAATCACACTACTTTAGCACTGCAGGGCTTGGGTGTCACTTATATTTTCTGATGAAGTTTCGTTGAAAATTAAATGCTTTAATTTGGGTTCTGCGCTTAAGGGGTTTAGAGGAAACTGACATTTTTAAATCACTCCCCCAGTCTGCAGTAGATTTTTTATTTATATTTTTTTGTTTTATTGAAGTTCTACAATAGCTTAGTTCAGGGACAGACCCAGCATCTTTGTTCCATTGCTGACAGGTTTCTGGCAAATGAATAAAAGGAAAAAAAGTGTGTCGAAGCGACCCTTTGAGAATGCCAACACTCAAAACATAATAATGCAGTCGTTTGACCACAGATAACTGATTTTCTGACACTTCTGGTTCCCTTTGGAGTTTTGTTGCGCATACAGCAATTGTTGGTGCCAGAGAGGCAAAGGGAATTGAAAATGCACTCTGCAAATAAATGTCAAGTAACTTCAGGAGGATGCTGGAATTTATTTTTTTTTATTCCGTCTGAGGAGCCAATCACCTGATGTTCTCCCATGTGATTACTGACAACACCAGATAATAAAGCATCATAGTTTCAGCCATTTGTGCTGCCTTAAATTGATTTAATTCAAATGAATCACAAGTCAATATTCCACTGCTATGCCAGCATATTTTATAAACCTAAGTATCAGTTCTTTCATTGAATTATTTTTTCACATCTTCTTTAAAGAAGTGCAGGTTTGATGGGGAGGAATTTGTCCTGAGCATCACATAATAACAGCAGTAATAGAATTCATCAGCAACTCTAAAGGGAAAAGCAGTGAAGGGGAGAAATTCGTTTTAAGGGACGACTAGGGGGAAACTTTGATAGATAAGGATAAGTGCTATGAGCGGTCCTCCCCCTGTTGCACTGCCAGCGTGGCACCGGCTTGCATGACACATAAACACGCACAAAGGCAACAACAGGCCCCTAAGAGTGTGTACCGTGTGTTGGTTTAAAACATTTGGTATTTAGAAAGAGAAAGTTTGTGTTTTGTCTGTGTGGGTGGGTGTGTATACAAGTAACCGAATGAAGGAGTGACATGCTCTGCCAACCCCCAGACACGGGACTCATGAAAATGCTAATGGTAGCCGGATTAGTGCCTTGGCTGAGGAAATATCCCTTTTGGAGATATCAAAATACCCCACCACTCCTTTTCATTCCATCTGCTTTCACTTTCCCTGTTGTATGCACTTTTTGGAACGTCACATTCATTTTCTACTCACCCCCCCTTCATCTCCCTCCTTTGTTTGCTCTCTGTCTTTCATCATGAGCCAAATCATGTACATTACAATGAGAAGGAAAACAAGGTGGTGCTTTTCTTTTTTGTTTTTCTCAAACCTTTTGAAATGAATGTTTGTTGTTTTTTTGTTAAATGTGATCTTAAAACATCAGCAGGTTATCATTCATCTCTTTAAAACAGAAAATGCAGTGCAGTTGCATACATTGAATTACTAAGAAAAAAAAGTTTACACTTTTGGTTTTTGTGATGTAAAAATATGTTGAATTTATGCTCAACAACTAGAAGAAAAAAGATGTAGGGTGAAAACAGAAATAAAAAAAAAGAATAGAAAATATTTGAAAGAGAGCAGAAGTTTTGCATGCAAGCATTACAAGTTTTGAGATGAAATCCTGCTTTCAATTTGCAAATGTAAGCTCTTGACTTATGGCAGTAAAATTGCCCATGTCCTTCTTTTTCCATACTAAATACTCTTCAGACCATCTTAGACTGAAAGTTATGTATTCTATGCACAATACATATGGTACAGCTGCAGATGGATAGAAAGGTGAGGGTGTAACTTTATTTACTTAAACCAGTAGATCTAAGATCACAGAAAACGCAAGCAAGATATACAACAGTGTTATACAGGTATATATTAAAACACATTAAGCTTGATAATCATACAAAACATTTACAAATGTGTACATTCTTGCACTAGCACCTGACACAACCTGTGAAAGTGATCGCTAAAAAAATAGATTACAGTCCCAGCCAGGACAGGTACTCAGCATTGTTAATGTAATAAATGAAATTCTACCATTCAGTAAATGTAAGGACATCCCAAGAGAAAGGGAATAAAATAATCAGATGACAACCACAGAACCAACAGCATCTGATGATTAGAGCTTATTTGTGCAGAAGTGTGAAGTGGAATTCCTTCCAACCATCTAGCATGACTTGCCAACAGTCACTAGAAACTCTCAACTGCAGCTAAAAGGGGCTCCATGCAGTTAATGACTAAAAAAGGTTTGTCACTCAAAGATTTTGAACTGCATCTTTTTGTCTAAATGAATGAACGACTTCTATTATGCAGAGATCTTGCAAAATGTGCAAACTATCCAAAAATCATTCTTGTACAATTGTTTCTAGTCTAAAACCATATAACCCACTGTAAGACTCAGAAGACTGCCATTTTTAAATTAGTTTACTTCCTATAATAACTGTTCTCCTTTTGTTTCACCTAACACAATAAAAATGTTCGGTGACAAAAAACAAGTTAAAAATCAATAGCAACCTTTTATTATTCACTCCACTTTATGCGCTAAATATTTTGCATATATATAAAATGTGTTTTTGAAAAGACATTTTCCTCTGGCACTAAATTAAAATGCTGTCTCTCTTTACTTCATCTGCACTTCATTCCTGCTTTGCTAAGAGTCTTTCGTTGCTATTCTAACTTTAATTCTGGCATTCATTTTCAGGGACAACGAGGCAGATCGTAAATAAATAAAGCAATTTTATGCTTCCCTGTGCACTTCTGAATTCTGCTTGGAAGGAAAATGTTCCTCAACTGTCCCTGTTCATTCAACCAGAGTTGGATAAAATTAGATTAGAGGAGATGTGTGAGTCCATGCATGTGCTTGGTGTTGATTCAGTCACAACTTTTAATGCTTAAAGAATCCCCAGACTAGTTAGCTAATATTATGACTGTAGGTTCTAAATAATATATCAATAAGTGACCTTATAAATGTCAATGAATGAAAAGGTGTAAAAGCTACAAGTGCTCTTGTGAACCAACTGTTATTCAGAGGACAGTTTATAAGACAACCTCCATTCAAAACATTCTTGCATAATTCTGGCTGGATATTCACCATTAGTATTTGGCAGGATTGGTCAAGCTTATTTTAATTGGTTTTCTGGCACAAACTCAGCTTTTCAACATACTCAACAAATATTTACTAAAAGGAAAAATGAGCAATGGAAAGGATTGGAGTTAATTGCTCGAAATTACATTTAGGGGAAGCTGGTGTGAAGGATTCAAGGTGAGCATTTCAAGAGCACTGTGCAAACAACATGGTGCTGACTAAGTGCATATTTAACACAGGATAGAATATTCAAAATGAAATACTATTGACCAGTGTTTCGACTTTACCTTAAACAAGAATATTCCCAATAGAATGATCATTTTTACTGGTTCTGACGATACATAAATATATAAAGCAGATTAACTTTCAACTTTGGGAATAGCCTTCCCAACATTCTGGCCTCAAGGTTTTGAAAATGCTGTGGTCAATACTTAAAAGTCATGTACATACCATACAAAAGAAAGAGTTGTGTCAGTAAAAATTCAGGCAAAAATAATGATGGAATCTTGCATGAATTTGATCAAGGTTGCAACTTCTCAACCAAAGTGTTAGTAAACATTTGAGCATTCGCTTGTACCTTTGACATTAGCGAATACCTGCATTACATGAAAACTTCTGAATTTTTTGTTGAAAAGTAAAAAAAAAAAAAAAAAATTTAATGTCTTTTCTGAGACTATGTAAACCTCTCACTGGAACTGTACATTTGGAAAAGATAAATCTGTCTAATTTGCTGTAAAGCAGAATAATTACTGTTTGACAAACTTTCTGGTGTGATAAGTGGTTTTGTTCCTTAAAATAGAAGGCTATGCTTTAATCAGTTTTAGTAGTTTCTATGCTATCATTTACTTAATTTAATTTAGTGCTCTCTGCGTGTAGGACAGCTTTGACACTAGAAAACAGCTTGGCTGGATTTGTCTGTGAATGAATGGGTGTGCTGCATTTTCACAGTACTGGTTTCAATAGAGTCAGCAACATATGCTTTTTTTCTGTTCCATTTCCTTTTATGAAGTGATTTTTGAAAGATTTCATGGGAAACCAAAGCACACTGATTTGCTTCGTCTTTATTGTTTGTCAAAGTACTGCGTGAGAATCCATCATCTGGTGCATCAGCGTCCAGATTTTCTGAAAGCCTTTTTATTAGGACAAGCCTATAATGGTGTAAAAAAAAAAAAAGAGTGGATGAATACTGTTCTCAGATGCTTCACTCTTGTAAAAGCAAGTGCGTAAATAATTAGCTTTTAGAGAAATATCTTTGTTCAGCTTCAACAGAACATTGAAACTTTTTCTATAATGAAGACAGCTTTTCTTTTGTTTCCTTTCTTTGATTCTCAGATAATGTATGTCACACATAGCTCTCAGATTTTTATCACAGCACACATTCCAAGGCATCTCATTAACAGACGACAGAAGGCTGGCATGACTGGATAATAGCAATGAAAGTAAAGTCTATAAAGCCAAATCCACATATGCACAAATACATCTGCACTCAAATTTATCAAGTTCCTTTTTTTCCTTTTTTTAAAATTTGTATAATCATTAAGAGGTTTTTTTTTTGTTTGTTTGTTTTTAATCATGGTGATTGTATCTCTACATTATGCTTTTTCTTGTTTTTAGTCTGTTCCAGATGCTGTATTGTTCCTTCAAAGGACCTATTTTACTGAATAATGTTTACTATCTCCCTTTTCTCTGTTACTGAGTGCTAATTAGCTGCCATCCATTTATACACTGATTTCAAATTTAAAAGATCTCTGTGTCAGTTGTTCAACAATATTCCACGAGACACTGCAAATCCACACTGCATATCATTATGCCTATTTTTTGATGGGTGCAGCTAAAAAGGCTGTTTTGTTGACTTTTTTTTTTTTTATTACTTATCTACTTTGTCTGTTTGTGCCTTCCTGTCTGCTGCTATTTTGAATTTGTTGGTGTGTTTCTTGTTTGTTTGCCATTCTGTGTGTATGATGGTATGCATTTCACACAAATGCATGAGCATTTTATCAGACATTCAGATTATAATTGTGGCTATCGTTTCCCATTGTGATGTGTGTGTAGTTGTGCGTTTACTTGAGCAAAGGGTTTCATGTAGCTGAAGATGCAGGCCAGTGGGCTCCCTAGTGAGAGTGATATAACAATGACCGGATCATTCAATATAGTCTGAAACTCTCCAAATTGGATTGTCACAATCTCATTCAGGGCTTTCTTATTGAGCAGTTATTAAGAAGCACTTTTTTTACATGCCTTCTCATCAGGTCTGATGGCTTTTTACATTTACCTTGCAACACTTCCTCCAAACATTAAATATAGTTTCATCAATCTGACTTGAGTTCCTATAGCATAAACAGCGTTATAGTAGTCTAAATCGTAATATTTGTAACATAGAACAGAAATAAACTACTAAAAGCAGTTCATAAGAAGTTGGAAATTATTTAAAAACATTAACTTGGGCTCATCCATTACACATAACCATCCTTTCTGATTTCCAATTACATTTTTCTTCTTTACTTTGTTTCCAACCCCATGTCAATCTAAAATATATCATTGTTGTGAGGAAAAAAATTAATATATCAGCTACGCAGTGGTATTTAAACATTGGAAGATGGAACCTTCATCACTGTCTGACTGCTATATCCTTTTAACTGACTGTTTTTATCCACCTTTTGCAGTAAAACCGGACCCCCCAGAGCGCGTGACGGCATCCCCGATCCGTTTAAACCCTCGAAGGCTGGAGGTGTCCTGGCACAGCCCCGCCACATGGCCCGATATAGACACGTTTCCTCTTAAGTACTTCCTTCGATACCGACCACTCATTCATGACAGGTGGCAGCATGTGAGTACTACTGTATGTGTTTGCTTTAGCATTTATTACATTGTTACAGCATTGTTTTTGAGTTAGGATTTGGGTTTGGGACTAAAATGTTACTTGTTCTTATGGTTGCTAAGAGTTAGGTTTAGGGGAAGAGTCAGGGTAAAAATAAATTGCATTGAAATTTCTGGTTTTAATGTGACAAGAAGTAAAAGGCATTATATCCTTAGAATTCCATGGCAACCAGCTCTATATTTCTATATATATTCAGGAATCATGCTCAAAGTTGATTAAACCAAGACTTTTTTTGAAAGAAAATAATTTTCCAAAGAAATGCCTCTGAGAAAAGTTTTAGTAAAATGACTTCAATTGTGGCCGTTGGTTTGATTCCTGGAAACACAGGGATCATTTCTGAGCTGCTTTGGTGTATGTTACTCTATTTGAGTCATTTTTGTGGGCTCACTTCCCTAAGGGCTCCTTATAGCAAAAACATATGTGTCCACTATAGAATTCCAGGGATGAAAGCTCTTTCCACCAAGGTCAAACCTTGTAGTGTTATTATGGTGCATGTCAATGGTTTGCTAAGGTGTAGTTCCAAGATCTAAGGTTACAAACTCTCAAATGAAATCATATATGCAGGAATTGTAGACCATTTATACATCCTATTAATCCATACATATGTCCTTCAACACCTTCTTTAATTTGTGTCTCTTTCAGTATTGCTGCTGTTTTCATTTTATTTTATTATTTAGAGGTTGCAGTTACTTTGTTTCAGTTTCAAATTTGCCATGAAGTTCATCAAATATATGGCCTCACTTAGCATTGTTGTCCCTCCTATCAAAGATCAACAATAGAAGTAAATGTATTTGAAATGTGTTAATAGGTTTTCTTCTAGGTGACGCTGCAGCCATGAATCAGAAAAGGTTTTCACCTCAGGGACAAAAATTGATTTAGTTTCTAAAGAAATTGATCAAGCTTAAGGTTATTTCTTATATGTGACTTTTGGTTTTCCTCATACAGCTATATTACTTTTATTTTATTCACCAGAGTCACTAGAAACTCTTAATTGCAGCTAAAAAGGGCTCCATGCAGTTACTCAGACTCAATTCTTTGCAGAAAGAAAAGTGAAAATTAAAAGACAAATGGAGCAAGTTTCTTTCTTTCTGTACTGCTAATTAATCAATATATGAACTAAACATAGGTGGGAAACCTTAAATCAATATTTGGATTGGGCAAAAACACGTAATTTGGAAATTGCATAAATAGGTTTGACGACATCCAAACTCCCCTGTTTCTCTGTGGTATGCTTTGATGGATATCTTTCTGGTTGAGGTTCTTGATTTCAGCTGTGGTGAGTGTGGCTTCCTGAAGGTAATTCTGCATATTTTAACACTGGACCAGAGAGGCATTTATTTATCATTCAATTATCATTCACAATGGAATGATAGTTTAAAAAGTTTAGAAATTGCCTTATAATACTTCCCAGGCTGAATACAACAAACATACTTTCATTATGTTAATGTGTCATTTACGAAATAGTCTAGAGATCTGGTAACCTTATGTGTGGGTTTGGCTGTTTTAAATTGATGGATTAATCATACTGACAAAGCCACACTGTTTTTGTAAGCATTTTATCCTCATTATTGCAGCATATGACTGATTACTGCTTTTAGAGTGGATGTGTTCAATATTTGTCTTTGGATACACACTGTTGCACTAAACATTATTGTTAAAGTTATTGAGCTGTGACATAATTCATTTAAAAGTGTTTAATGAAGCCTCTAAAATAAGACGCACTGCTCATTGGCCTTATACCATTACGTCAATCATAGCCTCAAAGGTTAATTGAAGTGGTTACTGTTGCTCAGGAATTTGACTTTGATGTGGATAGACAACAAGGATGCTTGTGTATGGCTTTCACATGGAACATTATGAAATGTGTGTGGAGTCTGAAATGAAAGCTGTGCTGTGATCAGAGTCATCTTTAGAGGAAACCATCCATCGTCTTGAGGAATGAAGAGATGACGGCCCCAGATACTCAAGAGTGATGGAGATTCAGATGGATACAGGAAAATGAGGAAAAGTTTTGAAGTAGAGATGAATGAAGATCAGAGAATCAGAAGAGGCGTTAATGGATAGCAGACTTTGGTAGATACCCAAAACTGAAATGAGCAGGACATATAAATGATACAGGCAGTAGTGCAAAGATGCATATTAACTTTAGTGAAGGACAAAGGTGACTGACATATTATATACTTCAGAATCCTCTTTTGAAAATATATGATGCAACAAAAGACACACGGGCCATAGATCATAATACTTGAAGTTGACGGCCAAATGGAGGGTTGGTGAGAGAGCTACAAAGCAAAAAGGGAAAGAGGCATATGGAGATCAGTGTGATCAGATGTAAGGAGCATTGTGGGTGCCAGACAATCCAAGAGACATCAAGAAAGGGGAAGCTCTAGTGTGGGCTTTGAAAGTGAATTTCTAAAAGCTGTCTGTTAGTAGATGTTTGAAGATCAAGGAAAGCACATGAACGGCTTGAGGGAGCAAAATGAAAAGTTACACCATCTGAAATAATAAAGGAAAGACGAATTGAAACTACTTACACATCATGCAGAATTGCACCTACCACGTTCTCCATACTTATTCTCATTCCTTGTACACAAGTGAATAGATTCTTAAAGTAAATTCATGTTCTGCTGCGGTAGCATAACCTCTAACGGAAACAGTTTTAAAAGTATGTAAAATTGAGGAAATGGACTTACAAAAATGATTATAGTTCTAAAAACTGCTCTAAAATAAATGTATTTAAAATCTTTTAGTGTTATCAAGTCTCCATAATAGTAAAGGTCATGACTGACCTGAATCTTAAGGTTTTCAGCCATTCTTTTGCTGCTCTGATTTGCTGTTTGGGATTATTGTTCTTCTACTGAGCCAATTTAATGCATGACTCTTTCATACTTTAATATGCAGCATATTGACCAGGTTCTATGACTATACAACTTCCACAGTGAAGGAAACAGCAGCACATCTTTATTGTTTATCTGTGTTTTTTTTTTTTTTCTACATGCATCAGTGCTCCAGAGAAGAGGCTATTTAGTCACCACTTCTCCCTAGGTAAACACATTGTGTGTGTGGTATAAGCTACCTCTTTCTTCAGTGTAAATCCCAGCTTCTCTCTTTGGCTCTGGTGTATCTTACATAAACAATTGCTCAAAAACAACAATTTAAGACCCTGATTTTTTTTTTTCTATTTCCATATTTTTTTTCTCCATGTAGGTTAGGTGGTCTTAAATGTGAAACAGTAAATCATAGCTTAGACTGTATCTTTCACTCACTGTATCAGAATAAAAATATATGTACATCTGTAAATGTTCAGTGAATTTGTTTATTTCCCATGGCTCTTTGTGGCACTGTTCCCTCACAGAGATGTGAACTCAGACCTGAGCAGCAATTAAAGCAATGGTCCGATAGCTGCGATAAAAACAATTTCAGACTGCTCCGTTTTCAACTCGTTGTACGTAACTGCATCAGCTACGGTGGACTTGCCCTTTATGGATTCTGCCAAACTCCACTCGACCATGTTTCAGTGCATGTATCCATGCATGAGAACTCATATTTGCAGTCAGATGCACCTACTCACATGAAAGCGTGTATACAAGTAGCTGAATATTAGCATATAGGCTCTTGTTTTTGTAATTACTAAGACTAATATGCAATCAAGCCCTGGGTTTGCATAGACTCATGGATGCATAAGAGCAGAGCTAAAACCATCAAATCAATCATATTTTAAAACAGATAATAAAATCATTAACAAATTATGTTTTGCATAAAAGCCCAAATAGTTGTCAAAACATCAGAAGAGATAAATGTTTTTGTATTCATTTAATTCATTTTTATTTTGTTTTATACAACATTTTTATCTATGTTTTTCATCCATAACATAGAGCAGAAAAGTAACAATTTACTGAAACTCAAAGAAAGAAGAGGGGACAATAAGTAAAGCAGCCAGAGCAGAGAAAAGAGGCGGTCTTAAAATTCGTTTTCCTTTAATCTGTGTTCGCTTGACCACCACAGCTTAACCTTCCCTTCATTTATTTATTCCACATATGTTCTCCCTTTTCCACTTCCTCTCTCAGCCATCCATCTCCCTTACTCTCCCCATGGTTTCTTCTGACCTCTTATACCAGCCTCTAAGAATTTGTGTTTCTCAGTCCTTATTCATTCTCCTCTCTCCTTTTTTCTTCTATTTCTTTAATATAACGTTTCACTTTAATATCAGACTTTTCATCTTTCACCACCACAGTGACTTTTCCTGTCCTCCAACTGATCCATGTAATAATGGTTCACACGTGTTAGCCAAAAGTCCCCTCATAATTCTGGAACCCTTCAATCATGTTTCGGAGACATAAATTTGTTTCTACAGAAACACTTCTGGACTTGAACCACTACTAACTATAAAAAACTCAAATACACCAAACAGAGTTTTCTTGGAGATTTTCTACTGCCAACATTTTTCTATTATACAGCTTTTACCTCACAAAAATGCATTTGTTTTTTTTGTTGTTTTTTTTGCAATGAGCAGCCATTAGTCATCTGTAGAAGGAGATGGTTATTTATTCCACCTATTTTCTCCCATAGTCTTCTGTTTGACAGAAGATCGTGAAGAAGAGTGTCACCATCATTTTAAATAAAGACAAAATCATAACAGATTGTCAGCTTCAGTCCCTGTTTATATTCTCTGAAGGTTTTCTAGAAGACTGCCACAGATTGAAACAGAACAACCTTATCATATGTGCGCCTTTTCTGTTATTCACCGAAGGCTCACTTCTTGTTAAATAACACAAATGAACAACAGATAGAAATGTCTAAAAAAGAGCAAAAGCATTGTTGTTGTTTTTTTACTGCTTCTAATGCCTTTCCTGTCTCCTCTGTCTTACTTCAACACCCTACCAGATTTATATATATATATATTATTTTTTTTTTATTATTATTATTTTTGTCTATAACTTGCCAGGAACTATTCAGTACAGTCCATCTATTTTTAAGTAAAAGCAGGACTTTGAAAGGTAAAATCCCAAACCACAAGTTGTAGAATTAGCATCAAATTAATTATTCCACTGTTACCTGAAGTATGCAGATTGAGTGATCTTCATTATATAAACGCGTTGTTCATGGTTGGAGTATTATTCTTTGCATTACATCAGGGAATTAAATTAAACTCCTTTGTCTATTTCATCTTCCTTTAATACCTCTATTACCTTACTTTGAGATTTCTCTTATAGTCACTGTGTTGCTTTTTTCCTGGTGCCTCTGGCACCAAAAAAAAAGCTTAATATCTTAGGCTTACATTACACACAGCTGTACTGATCCAAAAGCTGAATCCTATTTCCTGGTACAGCCTCTTGCTGTGTGTCTAGATAAGGAGTGACACTTTGTTCTATCATTTAAAGTTATGAATCTTAGTGGTTGACACTTTTGCTGGCCTTTAAGAAGACCTAATCACCATCACTTGTTACCAGTTTCTTTAATGTGTTTGCTGGAGTTCCAATATGCCAGTACTGATATGCTTTGGTTGAGTTTTTACAAAGCATATGATACCAAATTATACTACATCTGAAGGTGCCAAATTAGACACTGTATTAATTACTAAACTGACAAATTCATTTGCTTGTGCTGCCAATCTCAGTTCAATAAAATACATGAAATGATTGCTGAAATATTCCGTAGCTAACAAATAACTTGCATTCATTGAGTGATTGTAATCCACTACCCCTCAGTGTGCATGGCCATGACTAAGAGGTAGGGACATATGGTTAAATGGTACCCATCCAGTGTCTCAAAGCAAATGAGATGGATAGGAAAACATGACATCTTAGGTTCATTTTTTCTTTGACAGGTTTTTATTTATCCATAACATGAGATGTGTTGAAATTGCAGGTCTTAAGCCAACAAAAGAGGATAAGTTAATATTACTGTCGTGGAAAACCAATATCACAGTTTAAATACATGTTATTCAAAGCAAGCGGACAAAATCTTTGAGAAAGATAAATAGTTTTTTCTCATTTCGTCAACGTCTAACTGTATTTTGTAGTTTCCTTTCATAAACCTGCGAAATCCTTCATTTGAGTTTGCTTGTCACCTTCCGATCCCACTCTGCCTCTCCTCACTATCCAATGTTTCGCTATCGCCCACTCTTTCATCTATCCATGCATCCTCCCACCCATGCGTTAAGCCACCTGTCTAACCATCCGTCCCTCAAGCCATCCATTTACGGGTACACATGATAAATGTTTAGACCTTGTTTGGGGAAAACATCCCATCTAAAGGACACGGCTTCAGACAGATCATTTATCAAATCCTATGGTTTTAACACACAAACATACTGAAGAGACCCACACTTTGCTAAATCCAGTGCTGTCACACTCGAAAGTCATCATCATTAAGCTGTGCTGTCAAAATACATTACAGATGAGAATCTTGTGCATTAGCTCCAAAGCATTTTGCACTGATGTACTGAGAGTCACAAAGACATTGTCAAATAAGTGTGTTTCTGTTAGGTAGAAAATAATGTCTACATCTGTGCAACGGTTTCAGAGGGTATCTTTTAATACAAGTACAAAAGCTGTCACAGAGAGACAGATGAAAGAAAGGAAAGTCACAGAAAACAGCTTGTGGATACTTTGTAGTCCATGTTGAGCACTACCCTCTCCTCTGATTCTATCGACTTTGACATCACCATGTCAATCCTTAGGCTGTCAAACACTCATCCCCATTTTTTCGGAGTTTGTGTCTAATGACTTATGAATTTACTGTTTTTTCCAGTGGATATCTGCTTATTGGGTCTAAAATTTCCACTAGATTTCAGCTGCCACCCAAGTAATCAACATAAGCAAAGAGCCAGCTCTAAAAAGTTCATAAATTAGGTTATGCTGTAAAGTGTGATGGAACAGGAAGTACATTTTGAACACACTCACTGAAATGTACTAAATACTCACTAGAAAAGACAATTTTCTACTGAGAAACTTCAAAACAGCCTCCTTGTTCCACACACACTGTCTTCAAATGCTCAAGTTTCTTGGACCATATTTCATGAAATATAGTCCTAAATTATGTTCATAATTATTGAATTGGCTTCAAGTCAGTTAATTGACTCAGCTATTCTGCCACTTTTATTTTGTTATTCTGAAACTGATTGATAGCTTCCTTGGTTGAGTAATTCAAATCATTGTGGTTATAAATAATCCATCACTGTTTCATCTACAGTGGTGGTTGATACTGTATCAAGTAATTTATATCTTTTCAATACAGATTAGTTTGTCAGATTGAGGTTCTTTACAACACATATCTAGTATGAAATGTATATTTTTACCTATTTTTCTTGATAAAAGGAACAATATTTACAGCAGTCTTTTGATTATTTAAGCATTTAAGTCAAAACAGTAAAAAGAAAGAAAAAAAAAAATAAAGTTCTATCTTTCAGAAAGAATATGTACCTCTTCAGTTCTGTGCCATGGACTCCGGCTTAGTGGTTCAAAAGAACAGAATGATCCACTGTGTCAAAGGCTGCCATAAATTAGAAGTCTGTACAACTATTTAAAAAAATCCTGTAAGAACCCCCAACATACATCACAGAATTATAATCCAAATAAATTGAGGTGCCTGACAATTTGCCTTTAAAATTTTGTAGGTTTAATTTGCTCCAGATCTGCAAAGAGAGGATGAACTACATGCATACAAAAACTTAAGTATACCAGAGGAAAGAGGGGAAAAATGAGGTAAATTCTGATCTCAATTTTAAATTTCATGACATGTTCATGCTTCACATTTTTGACATGCTGACATGACAGCATAAACCACAATTAACGTAAAGCCACCTCTCCTGTGGTGTTGAAATTACCACACTGCTTTTTAAAGGTGGAAGGTTTAGTTCACTTCCTTTGGGGTGTGTGTGCGTGCGTGTGCGTGCATGTGTGTATGTATGTATGTGAAGGTTGGATCCCTTTTACAGTAATTGCAGCTATGGCAATTGGGGTTTCAAAGAGAGAAATACTGTTTGGGAAATTACCCCTGGATCCAACATTTATGTGCATGCATGTGTGTGTGTGAGTTTTCAAATGGGTGGAAAGTGCTGTGGAAAAATGGGAGCTGTCAGTCAGCCTAATGAGACCAACCTTCTCTGTGCACACACACAAACACACAGAGAGCCATTGGGCCAGTGGAAGTGCCATATAATTGGGTTTCCTTTCCAGGACAACAGACATGCTCACTGGATTAGATCTGACCACCGACGCCAATTCTCTCCATGTCTCCTTCTGTGTGCTTTTCCTTCTCTTTGCATTCGGACTGTCTCTTTTTTTTCTGTTTTTGCACTTTTTTTTTTTTTTTTATCTGTCAGTCCATTCTTGGTTTTCTTTGTTCGATAGCTCTTTCCACCTCTGAACTATCACTTTGGTGAAACGACTAATTTCACATGCTTTTTTTTTTCTCAACATTTGACATTAGATCAGACTAAACTGTTTCTGTATTGGTCACTAAGAATTACCAACATCATTCTATTACATAAACACCAGAGAATATGTTTACTTCTAATTATATTTAATATGTTCATACAATGTTTAGTGCAGCAGTCGCTCCTGCAGCAAAAAGCTCCCATAACATAATGCTGCCACTCCTGCACTACGCAGTTTGGGTTTTCTTCTCAGGTCTCCAAGTTTTTTTGTCTTATTCATCAGAATATAATGAAAGACATAATTGCATTAGTCTTTAGAATACATTTTGGTAATCTGCCCAGCCTCGCACATAAAAAGTTCAGATTTAATGAAAAAAATTTTATGACTCGTTTTTTACAGGTTTAATTCAGCAGTTAAATTCTTTGTTGCCGAGTGTGCAAACTGTGTATTTATAAGCTTCGGCTGACATCTTTTATTTTCATTTGGGGTGATACAAACCTCTCACACCAAAATATGTTGCACACACTACAATGCCAAGACATTCCCATGCTGCTTACACTCACATATAATTGTTTGATCAGATGAATGTGGCTCCTTCAGACTTCTGGGAATTGTACTCAAGGATTAACCAGATTTGAGGAGGTCAAAGACGTTTTTCCAGATTTTTTGGCTGATCTCTTTAGATTTTTCAAAAGAAAAATATAACAGGCATGTCTCATTTTAGCTCCGAGGTTGTGAAAATATCCATATCAGAAGCTTACATGACATCATCATCTGTGGTTTTCATCTCTGTAAATACTAATGTCACTGTATGTAAGACATCTCAATATTATGACATTTAGTAAATCAAAAATTATTTTGGCAACCTAAAGGGTTGATTTTGTTTAAAATCAACCCTTTGCTGATTTTAAACAGCAAAGGGTTTAGTCTGATTTAGTAAGACAGTAAGAAAAAGAGTGCTATACATCGTTTTGCACAGTGCATGTAATATATGGTTTCAGCTGTAGAAAAAAAACATAGATTTCCTTCAGTTCAATAAGTCACAATTGAGTGCCACTTCACAAAATTTTTTGAGCAACTTTGATTACTCACTTTTTGTAATTATAGAGGTTATTTTAGCGTCTTCCACCCTTTGCTACTCTGAGGCATTGCAATGAGCATATCTCACACACACACACACATATGTATATATATATATATATATGCAATGAGACGTGACACGAGATTAAACTTTGTTGATCCCAAGCGAAAAATAATTTTGAAGTTTTGCAACTCTAAATACAAGTTCCAGACAGAGTATATGTGTCCAGGAATAACAGAATAGAAAGGGTGGCGGGAGGAGGTGGCATGAGTAGAGAAGAGCAAAAAGTCTACTTATTTTTCTCCCTGCTCCTTATGCAATCCCAGAGGACATCTCTCTACCCCTCACATTGTCTAAGATTTGTGTAGGATTGCATTTGAGTATGTGTGTGTGTGCATGTCTTGTAACAATGTGTTGAATGTTTGACAGTGAACTTCCCAGCATCTCTCCTTCACTATTTTCTGCAGACACACACTTTCACACAAACTCATTCATTTTGACGGAGTATATGCATGTTCAGCCATACTTCTTCACAATTTTTCATAGTTAGTGCATTGCGTGCTGAAAATTATCTATAATTATATATAATTGTGTACTTACATGAAGTTTTATCCCAAAATAGAACAGCACTGGCAATATGAGCGCTGTACCTGTAGAAACACCCCAGGGCCAACTTCATTTCTGTAAAAAGTGAGATTCACAGCTCAGATGGGATAAACTGTCAACAGTATGATGCAAATATCTGGCCTTTATGGAAGAGTTGCAAGAAGAAAGTCCAGGTTAAGAGACTGTTCTTAAGATGTTCAATTTAAAGTTCACAATGTAGTAGGACAATACAATGATTGAATTCAAAGTGTTTCCATTCGTTAGAGAGTCTACACCCAGTTACAAATGATAATCTGTTGCAAGATCTAAAAGTTGATCACTGATGATGAATCCATTCTGATTTGGCATGAAAAATCTCCATCTGTAGATGTGCA
This sequence comes from Brachyrhaphis roseni, assembly GCA_903066815.1. Lineage (NCBI taxonomy): Eukaryota > Metazoa > Chordata > Actinopteri > Cyprinodontiformes > Poeciliidae > Brachyrhaphis > Brachyrhaphis roseni. Next base: position 32,646 of record CAEFZY010027975.1, read on the forward strand.
AAACTCCAGTTCTGAATGTTTTTGCTTCATCACACCTGAATCAATTGCTTAGGTTATCAGCTGTACTCTGTGCAACTGGGTTGCATTCTGAAGAAGTAATTAAGCCATTTGGTTCAGGTGGTTGGGAAGCTATTAAATGTTGCAGGACACTGCTCTCCCAGGGCTGAGATGCGTACCTCAACAGACTTACAGCAGTGATTCCCAAAAATGTTGGTGGTTTTAATTTTCTCCTTTACATCCTATTGAACTAGTCAGTTGTGGGCAGAATCAGCTGAAATGTGACATCACCAGTACATGTTTAAAACAGCCTGTTATCTGATCAGAAGAAGCCATTTCATCATATAACTTTTGCCCAGCACCAACAGCTGCTAAACTGCAGGTGGGAGTTTCCCACCTCTGTTTTTCAGGAATGAAAACCCATATTCACAATGACAAATGAACCCACTCATAGACCCAAAGCACTTCTACATCCTTTGTTTGTCTGCAATCTGTCTCATCGCTCACCTTCTCAGCAGAGTTGAAGCCTTGTATGTTGGCCTTCATGTTAACAGCCTCTCTTTGTCTGACACCCCCCACAACCCCCAACCCCAACTCACACTCTGTTTGGAAGGAAGCTGAGTCTTTAGTCTTATCTGCCTAACCAAGCGCTACATTTCTAGGCTTAATTCCATTAGCGGTATGCTCCAACCGCGTCATGTCAGAATGCGTGTCTGTTGAGCACAGTTTGCATGTACGGTCACTCGTCAGTGTAGAGCATATTGTGTGTGAATGTGAGTGTGTGTGCAGAAGTGTGGGTTGCCTCTGAGGCAGATTTTTCCTGTTGTTTAGATGTAGTCTAACCAGCATATCCAACTAATGCCGTTATCTACATTCCTTGTGTCGGGGTGTGTTTGTGTGTGTATTTCCGTATTGATGTCTATGGTGTGAAACCTCGTCAACATTTGGCCTTTTAGTCACATTTGTTTAATTTGGGGTTTTTGCAAATTTGTTCGTATTTATTTAATTTTGTCTTCTGTATGTACATGAGTGATTGGGCCTACGTTTAGAAAAAAACGCACCCTCCTATGTAGGAGTCTATTTTCTGCTCCCATAATTTTATGCACTTCAATGTGATACATGTTTAGTAATGTGAAAAAGTATTTCTGGTGCCATTCAGAGCTGCAGTTGTTGGTTTGCTTCGAATCATCTTGCTCCTGCATAACCAAAGTGTGTTGGAGCTTGAGGTCACAAACTGATCAGCTGGCATTCTCCTTCAGGATTTACTGCTAGAGAACAGAATTCATGATGTCCTTGTTGCAGCAATTAATTTATGTCTTTAAGCAGTAAAAAGGCCAAAGCTATTATAGTATCCCGTCATATTTCACTGTCAGTATGGTTTTACTTACCAAAATTGTGTTTCTAAATCAGATATTTAGATTGGAAGGACATACACCTTCCAATGAGTTCCACTTTTGTCTCTTTCATTAATAGAATATTCCCACAAATTGTAAGAGCCCATCACGATGTTACTTTGGTGATTGTGAGACAGGCCTTTTTGTTATTTTTGGTCAGAGGAGATATTCAACTTGGAGCTCTATTTTTGATGCTATGTTTTTTGTCTGGTGTTTTTTCTTATTTTTGAATCATAAACACTGACCTCAACTGAGACCAGCAGTAGTTTAGACTTTGTTCTTAAAAATTGCTCTGACCTTCTGGACGAGTCATTGCTGTGATCTTGAAGTAAGTGTGGTAGGTTGTCCAACTCTGACTATGGTTCTATGCTTCCCCCAGGAAGGGTGTACATGGACACCAACCTTCCCACAACCAGATATATATGGATGGATAATTGATAAGTGCATTTTCTTTTTTCTCACTGTGTCTTTGTATAATGTAGAGGTTTTTTATCTCACATATTATGAAGAAAAAATCTGTAAGAGGTTTCATACTATTCCATAGCATTTTGTGACACAATCCTGTTTGTGTATCCAACAGTTCTTAGATCTAAACAGGTGGGAGAATATGTCGTAAACTTCTTAGAATAAACATTTCCAGAGAGGCGCATACATTACTGGGACACCAAGTGGCTAAACAGGGAGCAATGAAAACAGCACTTAATCTTGTGCAGTACAGGAGGATGTTTGGGAGATGGATTGAAGACTGTAGCCCTTGTTGCCAAAAAGGCCTTTGTACCGTGGCGGTGGTACAGGGTAATGTGATAAAAATGTATTTGTCTCTCCCTGCTGCCTGTGCGTGAGTGTGTATTTACATTTCTCACATGTCTGGGGGGCTTATCTGTTTAGTGTTGATTAAAAGTGAAATAGTGGATATGCGTTGCAGCAGCTCTCCCTTCTGTGCACTCTCACATTGCAGAGAAAAGCCAGAAAACACACACATTTCCACCTAAAACAACACAAAATTTACGTAATCGAAATGTTCCATTAACTCAGGCTAAATGTACTGAATCACGCCGCTGCATGATATAATATGATAAGAGTAGCCTTTCTGGAAAGAAAGATCAAAAATAAAATAAATTATCTTGAAAGTGTTGGTATAGCAATAAAGCATTTTTCCAATGTTCCTGCAAGAACACCAACACTTCAATCTGATAGTTAACTAGATATGCTAACATGATAAAGCAAATGCATTCCTCTGAGTATAAATAGGGCTGTGACCCATTAGCTCAGTTCAATTCAATTAAAATGTTTTTTTTTTTATCCCAAAGGGGGATTCAACTGCTTTTGTAACTCATATTATCGATAGTCGTTGTTGAAGGTGATGCTGTAGGCACAAAGGAGCTCTGCTAGCAATCAAGCTTTCAGTGAATCTGAAGAGGCCTTTGAATGACAACAGTTGCCATATGGTCTCATGACTGTCCTAGCATGCTAATAGCTTGTAGTTAGGAATCACTGCTGAGCTGAGATGTTGGAGTTGAGGATACAATCCTTGCCCATTGTGACTGATGGAAGAGATGGTTTGAACTTCCTTCTCTCTCTGGTTTTTCCTTCTGAAGGTTTTTCCCTGAAGCCTCCTTTTCAACTCTTCCAGAGTCATATTTCAAAAATTACTTGATCTTTTCAGATGCTAATCAGCTGCTCCCAGAAGTTAGAACAATATGTTGTTGATGCAGCTAGACATCATAACAACTTCATAATTATTCCCATCTGCACAGCTTCCAAAACCATAAGGGATACTCCTTATTCTTCATACTAACACTAGTTGGTTAAGATCTGTCACATAAAATCTTTTTTAAAAATAGCACCAAATTATGAACAAATGACTTGGGGGTCAACATTCACTCACTACCTGACTGAACTACGTTTGTCAACAAAAAATAAATGAATAACAATTGTCTTATTTTCATTTTGATTATTTTTAATATGATATATTCAACCATTGAAATTATTTCATCCATTCGAAGTAGTCTCCAGAAATCATATTGCCACGTTTGACCCAACGTGGGTCAAAAGTTGGGTCAAACGTGGCAATATGATTTCTGGAGATTTCTGTGAGAGTGGAGTAAAGTGAGTGGCTTTACTCCACTCTCACAGTTGGAAATTGTGGCTGAATAGTACAGTCTTCATTTTGTAAAAGGAGAGGATGTTCTTTTGGATGATCTGAGAGTCATTCAGGACCCATTTGGCAAACTTCCAGGAGGCTGCCGGGGGCTTTTAGGTTTGTGTCTGGCACCTCTTACTATAAAGACCTGATTGGTGTAGTGCTGCTTGGATGGTTGTCCTTTCTTTATAATCCTTCCATCCTGAAAAAGAAACACGATCTCATTCACAGTGACAGATTCCATTTTAGAGTGATGGACACTTTTATCCTTTAGACCTCTTGAAGTGCTACCGAAATATTTTTTTTTTAATTATTTTTTTTACATTTCCCATATCTATTCTCTTGACAAAATCCAGTTTTACAGAAATAATAACCATTCTTTCTGCTCCACTGCTTTGTTTTTACTCTGTAACACTTTGCTCTCTGCAACTACCGAGGCAAACAGCGGCAAATAACTCAAACTCTAATGACGATGGTCCGACTTACGTAAACATTGTAATCTAAAAAAAAAAAAAAAATGTTCACTGGCCAATAGAATGGTTTCTACTAAACCATTCTACTTAACTGGTATAGTAGAATGGCTTTGTGGACATTGTAATGGCAATATATAATTTTATTCAGGGACCATTAGTGACATATGGTTCATTTGTCAACTAGCTAACTCAGTCTGAGAGTTTGTTGTAAAAGTCTATGACTGCTTGTTTATTTTGATTAGACTGACTTGACTTTTGTTTTTTGTTTTTTTATAATCTGGATATGCAAACTACCTTGAAGATGACATTTGTTATGGATTGGTGCTTCACAGTCCTGCTTAATAAATAAAACTAAGCAACCCAACAATGTTCATTTGTCATATTTAAAGTCCCTTTTGAAATTAACTATGTTTTTCACTAAGTCAACATTTAGGTATTAATTACATCTTCTGTATTGGGCTGATGTATAATTTAATTTAAAATGTTGTGTTTTCATTATAATTAACAGAAATAGAGACTTGACAACATCTGTCTGTGTGTAAATAATCTATTTCATGTGTTTTGCTTAGTAAATTGAGTTACCAAATTAAATTATTTTTTGTATAATATTCTATTTTATTGTGTATGACTGTATAAATCAACTGAATTGAAACTAAGTAATGCGAAAATAAACGTGATATTGAGACAAATGTAAGGAGTATTTCAAAAGATTGCCAAGTACTTGAAGTTGTCAGTGAGATAATTGCTTCATTGAAATATTTCAGTTTTGGTCAAGGTTTTCTCATAATGTGATCTAGATTAAGCTGAACATCTTTATATAAATAGTTAGACCTGCAGTAGAATTTTCTATATCTAGGAACATTGACACTGTTGGTTGTAGAATGCATCTGGCATTCACATAATGATTTCTGTTGACTTCAGGGGGCAAACAGAAAGTGCAGTTGCCTCCCTCTCACTATTTTTCCTTCACCCTTTCAGAAGCAGGCCACCGGCAAACAATCACACAAACACGCACGCGCGCGCGCACTGCTCTAACCGTAAATTACAGAGGAGCAGCAAATCATTTTCCCATTCACTCCCCTGTTACTCAAACATTTAGTTTATTCTCTGTCAGAAAATTATGTGGCACTGATGCCAGTTCTCTCTGGTGTAATCATCAATTATGTATTCGCCTCTGTAGGAGTTTTTGTATGTGTGGAGAGCGGAGGCTGCGGAGGGGCATCAGGTTACAGTCAATTCATCAACAGAGTGTAAAACACCTGAAGGTTAAAGCCACACACTTGACCTATTCACAGAATAGTGAATAGGTCTTCCCGCCATAAATCATCGAAAAGCTAAAAGCTCAAGCTAGTATTTCTATACTGAGATCATAATTTATGGACCCAGAAATGGAAGGGTTAGACATCCAGATCAAATGTTGACTCAAGACCTCATAGTTGCCCTTTTAAGCTCGAAGTTTTCACAATTCAGACCACTTTGTGTCCCCAGGGTCACACAGCCTGCTTAAAAGTATGAGTGCTTTCAAGAATGCATTAATCTTATTCACAATGCTGATGTCTCAGAAAAAAAAAAATGGATATATGCAAGAACAGAATGCATACTACTTGATTTTAATTCCCGTTTACAATACAATTTCACTCCCACTCTGTATCTTGCTCTAAATTGGGGAAATTATGTTGCTTTGTGTTTAGGTGGAGCTCCTTGACAGCACTTCGCATACCATTACCGATGCCTATGCAGGGAAGGAATATATCATACAGGTAACCCCTTTTTTTTTTTTTTTTTTTTTAATATTTCTTTCATTTAAAAAAAAAAAAACACTCAAAAATCTAGGTGTTAAAGCAGCACTTCATTGGCACTTAATAACACCAACTGTCCGAAACATCTTTGTTCCGACTATCCTTGCATTAACAGATAGCTGCAAAGGACACAGAGATTGGAACATGGAGTGACTGGAGCGTTGCTGTACATGCCACACCCTGGATTGAGGATCCTCTGCCAATCACTACCACAACTGAAGTGGACTTTCCTAATGGTAGGTTGAAGCCTAAATCAAGTCTCCTCTTTAGAGGAGCGAACACAGGAACACAGCAGTGCATTTCTCCAGTTAAGCTATACATTTGGATGAACAAACATCTACTGTGAGATTCCTCAAGGCTCCATTATCTGAATGATGAAGTTCTAGAACATATCTTACTACTTGCATCCTGTTGACACAGTTGTTGCAAAACTGTGGATCGTGAGAAAACTAGTAAAGTTTTCACTTGTTATTAGTTAAGAGTGTCTCAATTGCTGCAGTATCTATTTCATGAGTTAAAAACCTAGGAAAATATTTTCACAAATTGTACTTGTAAAGTATTATGTGAGTTTAAAGAGAGTGATGCTAAACAATAAGATCTTAATTCTAACTATGGTTTTTATGCTATTTTTCTGTGACATTTTAGATTGTGAACTTGGGGCTATTCTGCAACCACAGTTTTTTTCAGATTAAAATTTTGACTTTATCGATTCCAGTGTTTTACTGGAGACTAAGACAATAAACCTTTTACCATAACTCACCATTATGTTTTACAAATTGCTGTATTTTTTGTAACCATTTCTATAAAGTTCTTTTTGACATTTGTCCATTGAAGCTTTTCATAATTCACCTTCTGCCTTCAGCTTTTAAATATTGCCTTTATAATTACCTTGCCATGAAATTATACTTTGCATAACAATTTTATTTAGATAACACTGTGTACACATTAAGCATTACAGTAAAGCTTTAGCTTCTTCTATTACAGTTCAAGGTAAAAAATAAATAAATAAAAAATATCTAGCAGCCTCAAGTCAAACTGTCACGCATCAACCCAAGCTGCTGGAAACTGCCTCAGGGGGAAAACAGCGCTACCTTTTAAAAGAACACTCACGTATTTCATCCAACTCCAGACTGCCTCTTATACTACAGCGTACTTTGCAGTATAACAAGAATTTTTCCAAATGTGTTTGTTGCAGTATATTTCTATATAATTTTCTTCATTTTACACCTCTAAATAAGTTTCGCAAACCTGCAGACAGGTTGGTAAATAGACATTGACATGTGCCAGACTTGAGAGTACCTGAACACCAAGAAGTGTATTTCAGGGATGAACACTCTGTTGAACATATTTTAGAAATACTGCAATAACAAAACTCTATTGATTTGTATTTAAAAAATAAATAACTGAGTGACAACAGCCATGTTTACTGCAATCACAACCTCAGATAGTAACTGAGTGAATATACTTCCGTTATAAAGTAGGTGGAAAAAATTATAAAACTCTTTATTTTGCTGGTTTTTCATTATTACATATAATACATATGTGGAGAATTTACCAATGGTATACTTTAGATTTACTTTAGAAATCTAAATTAAAAGGAGCTAGGTGTGTCTGAACATAGCAATGTGAGGAGAGGTTGTGAGAGTTAGCAGTAGAGCAAGACGTTAGACTTTGACATTATCTCCATATAAAAAACAGTCCTAACAAAGACCGCACTGTAGGCATGACTGCCAGAGAAGATGGTGTTCCTTACTGGAACACAGTAGTTAAGAAGAAGCATAACTCTGTATGATTAAGTTATTTAGCTGTGTGCAGATCCCTTTGTTGAATTTGATTCAGGGTAGCCCAGGATTGTCCTTGTTCCATAATCAAATCAGTAGATTACCGTATGATGAACAATGTATGCAACTGGCTGTTACAAATGCCTTTGGGGCTGCTGAGGCTTATGATCGAAGAGAAACTTGTTGTTGTCTTATGCAAAACAAACACAAGAAAAGGAATTTTATGATGTTGTTGAACGCTATTAGGCCAATATTGGCTTCCTGAGAGAGGTTGACTGCCCTGAGAGTTGACACACCCTATGATCATCAAGATAATTTTCAGCAAATGTGAGATGGGACTTTGAATTCTTCTGCGGTTTGGGTGTTGGAACTCTCACTTGGATGTAATTTTTACCCTTTTTCTTTTGTTTTGTGGAATCATGAAACCATGAAGTTAGCAAAGGGAAGTGAAGTCTGCAGAGCACAAGATGTTCCAGGTTCTTTTGTGACCTCTGTGAAGAATCGGGGTAATTTTAGCCGGCTCTCCACTCTTGGAAAAGTTTGACACCATGTGTCTGGATAACAGCTCTCTCTGTGGTGCAGTGCCGTTCCAAAGCCTTAGGAATGCCTTTTCGTAAGCCTTTCCAGACTAATAGATAAAAATTCTTAGTTTCTCGTCTTCTTGAATTTTTCTTTATTTCATTAGTAGATCAGGATGTGTTGACTTTTGTGATATTTTAACATGCTTATTGTCAGAAAGATTTGAATTATGTGATTTCTTGATTCTGCAGGTCTGCCAGTAATGAGGTCTACATGTGACTTTTAATGAACTCATATTTTGTGATTGATATCAGTTAGTTCATGATTTCATGAACAGAGGCAATTAGATTTTCATAAACTGTAAGACCAGTTTGATTTGGATGAATCTCTTCCCTAAGTAAGTAAGATAATTATTTTTCAGCTGACTTTATCATTGATTATCTTTGATATTAAAGTTTGTTTGATAAACTAAAACATTAAAATCTGACGAAAAGACAAAATGTTTAAGGGACAAGCAGCTTTTCACATCATTAGATTAAGATGTAACTTAACTGTGTGTAAATTTGTACTGTTCATGAGGAATTTCAGTAATCTTTATTTTCATATTAGGTCTGTAGTAAATTATATATAAAAAAAAATCCACTTTTAACTAGGCCTTTAACAATAACAAATTTTGCTGAACAATAAATTGTCCCAGAAATTATTGTGGTAAATGATAATATTGTTGTTTTGAGATCATTTTCAAGTTATATAAGAATGACATAATAATATAATTTCACCCTCTCAAAGATCAGTAAACTTCAATTTAATTTTGTAAACAACTCTTAATCCTGGAACTGGAAGATATTTTATAAATCCAAAACAAATATTTGAAAAAAATTACCAAGAATCATAAATAAATTGGAAATACAAATCACACACAACCAAAATCATAAAAGAAATTTATTATGGAGTCTCCTTCAGAAAATATTACTGATCAGAATGGAAATGATCAAATTCATTGTAATTTATCATGCAGTTAATTACATTTTTGCTTATTGCGACAGACTTACTTGTAACATTAATAAAAAGTACCGGGAAATACCATTTTTATGGTATATTTGTCTACACAGCTGCCGCTCACTCGATATTTTCTCATTTTCAGATCACTCTCTAAGCTCAGGAGATTGTTGTGCATTAAAGATTCTGAGTAGATCAGCAGTTTTGGAAACAGTCAAGGCACCCTGTTTGGCAAAAACAATGCCGTGGTTACAGCCGCTTAAATGCACTTTCTTCCTCTTTGTCATGCTTTTTATTGAACTTCCGCAAAACTACTTCACCACATCTAGATGCCTAAACGCACCGAGTTGCTGCCAGTGGCTCATTCGTCATTTACATTACAAAGGAGTTAATCATGTGTACCTAATAAAGTGGTCAATAACTATTTTACAAGTCCAAACCCATTACAAATTATTATCCAGCAATTAAGGTTCTTTTTTGATACAGGATTCAGAATTTCATGGGTAATGCTCAGCCTGAGATAAGGCAGCAATTTAATTATTACTACATCTCATACTTAAACTAAACTGGGATTATTATTTTCTTGTCCAATGAGAATTGTTTTTGTTTTTTTAATTGCGTGTTATACCTAAACACTTCCATGCTGAGATGCTAATAATCTTCCTTAATTAACTGAAAACCGAGAAGATAAATTGAGCTATTTCACTAAGATGTTAGAGTTGAATCTACACTTCAAAACCCAAACGGTCAGTTTGTTTGCAGTGTTGTTGTCCATCTCTGCCTTGCTGTCCAATAACATGTGGCGGTAGTTTTACAGCACAAGGCTGACTTCTTTTGGTCAAGAGCAGCACTGCACACGTATTGTCACACAGTCCTCACCTAATGAGCACATGCATGCCTGCAGAGGGATAAACACTGGCTGGAAAAAACCTCCACATATGTGCCACCTTCTGACACATTTGTTGGAAATGTGTCAGTCAGAAAGCCACACACAAACATGGCCCTCCAATCAAATATGGCACGCTTTGTCCGCTCTCACTTGAACGCTCGGTACACAGTGCATTATCCTCACTCTCAAGGAAAGAACAGCAGGTTATTGGGATTCTCCTCATGCGTCCGCCCGTTCCAGCTGCCGCCTCGCTGCTTCCCTTCCTCCTCTCGTTGTCCTGTTGTCTCTTCTCCCCTCTGTTTCTCTTTTTTGCCTTTAGGTCTCTGTTTCTCTCTAACTTCTTTCTATTGATCAGACACTCCTCTCACTCCTATCTCTTGCCACCCCACACTTGGAACAAATCTCGCTGCCTTTTCTACAGATGTCACTTGGTGGGTGACTGATTCCAGCTGTGTGGCAGCTGCAGTTGCTCCGCTGATATCCATAAAATGAATTCCTGTTTTCTAAGACTTTTTTGGCTCTAGTGGCCTTTATTTGATAGTTAATTGACAGGAAAGTGGGTAATGAGAGAAGGGGAAGACATGCAGCAAAGGTCGCCAGGTCGGGAATCGAACTTGCGACGGCCACATCGAGGATTAAGGCCTCCATATGTAGGTTGTGCTTAACCCCGGCGCCACCTCAGCACACTACATGACTTCATGTTTGCCTGTTGTTGAATTGGATGAGTCTGGCTTGCAGAGGAGCGTTAAAAGTTTTCAATTATTTTAGAAACGCAAACTAAATAGAAGGTTATACGGGTTTATGCCTTTATGCAACAAAAGCACAGCATGATTGTGAACTAAAAAGTGTGGCATGGGGTTCAATTATCTGACTGATTCTATGCCAAACACAAGCAGAGAAGCACAGAAGTACGCTATCGCTATTATTTTTCACAATGGAGTGATATGTGCTCCACCAAAAAAAGTTTCGCATGTCAGCCAACAATGTCTAATTTCTTCTGCCAAATATTTGTTCTGCCATAATCCATGGCTAAAACACCTCCTATTGCTTTTTAGCTCTGGTTTTGCTTAAATATCAGATTTGTGGAGAGACACAAATCAAAATGTACTTGAATGACAGTCACCCATTCTACAGATGCTCACATGGCCAAAGTGTGATGCTGCCTCCTCCATGCTTCATCATGGGGATGAGGTGTTTGGTGTGATGTGCTAGTTTTCTCCCACATAAAGTTTTGGATCTTGGCCTTACTTGAGCATGTTTTTCCACATATTTTTTTTTTTTTCATTAGCTCTATGTGACTTGTGTAGAACTGCAAATGGAAATTCTTACGACTTTCTTTTAGCAGTGGTTTTCTTATTGCCAGTCTTCCTTGAAGACTGGTTTTGTCGAATGCGCAACTGCGAGATTTTCCCAGCTAAGCTTTGTGAGATGAGCTATGTGACTTCTGAAGGCAGTAACTTGCAATCAACAAAAACTTTCATGATATTTAGTTTTTATTACTTGAAAAATATTTTTCAACACTTTTTTATATAAGAAGTCCTTAGAAACACTTGGGATTTAATTTACCAAAAATGTAAAGACTTCAAAAGTCGTGAATTATTGCTTAAGGAATTACTATATTTTGTTTCTTAAAAAATACTCTAGAAATGTTATTTATGATTATCTTTGTTGGTGGGTTATTTTTAATGCAGTCAGAATGTGTTTTCCTTACTTAGAAGCATTATAGTCCTTTATTTAAACAGGAAAATCTCTTCAGACATCAAAACACCATATAGCAATAAAATCATTCATTTTACAGTTATTTTATTTGAGACTTCCACAGCATTTTACAAACTTTGTATCATCTAATTCTTTATTTTACTCTTGCACTTGAAGGAGAATCACATTAGTATGGAGAAAGGAAACTGTCTAATTTCCAGTCCTTAATAAGGCCAATAAACCAAAGTTCTGCCAGGGCTCACTTCCTTTCAGTTTATTACCATCTCCACCCTGACCGATATTTCCTGGCTGCTCATCCAAACAGTAATTGAAAACACTTCCGTTGACTTATTGATTGTGTTGGCGAGTCTAAGCAAATATTTAAGTATTCTTGATCTCTTCCCTTTCTCCTTCTCGTCTCTATCGTCGTTCTGTGGTGTTCTATTTTTGTGTGCGTGTCTCCTAGTTTCAAACTGCACAGAAAGTAGGAACTGGCTGTGTTTCTTGGCATCAGCAGACTTCTGATGAAAGGAATAGCATGGTGACAGACACGGCATTTCGAAATCCCATCCTCAGATATTGGTGCTTACCCACCACATTCCAGGATGTAAAAAGAAGACCCACAGCAGCTTCTGTCATAACCTTCTTAGATGTAAATCTCTGCCCGTCTCACTCCCTCAGACAGAAACTGTACACTGTCTAGCACCAACCAGGCCAGGTAACATTAGATATTGCTAATATATTTCATGTCTGGTGTTATTTATAAATGATTAGTTTGTGTTTCATGGCAAGCACTAGATATAAGGGATGTGGGTAAGGGAGCACCGGCAGCACTGGGGTTGTTCTTGAGGTAACTTAAGGTCCTTTCTTCCATTACGTTCTATGAAAAAAAGAGATTCAGTAAAACTAGATGACACATCAGCAAATCAACATGTACTTGAGTGAAATTCACATCTTCCCAAAGTCAACCATAAAGGTGACAGACACGGTTGCACCTTGAATCTCTCACCGCTATGAAAACACTAAGATGTGTTAGAATATACTGAGCTGTAAAATCAAAGGTGAAAGAAAAAGAAAAGAGACACAGAAGAAAATGAATTCTTCCTTTTCTGTAAGGTACAGTGAAGGACTCCTTTGCTGTGGTAAACTACCGCACCGGAGCTCATGTTCTGAAAACATTAGAATAATCCAAAATTGAACTTGATTATATTCTAAATGAAATAATCTTGACATTTATATAAATTATGTGAATGTCAGGGTTTCTATGTGAAGGAGTCGAGTGCTTTGGAAGAGAAACAGATCCTCAGCATCACAGATCCTCCACTGTGCCCAACAGTATGCATGATGTCACCTTTTCACATGAACATCCTTTGTTATATAAAATCTGCTTTGTAGTCTCAGTAGTATTGCATACACAAAAGTGTTTATTTATTTATTTATTTATTTATTTATTTATTTATTTATTTATTTATTTATTTATTTTTATGGGACGGCTCCTGACGGCTCTTGATAGTGAAGAAAGGTTGTTGTGGATAACTGATGACCCAAGCATACCACACTTTACCACTGATTTCCCATGGCAACAGCTGGATATATTTTGTAACTTTGTTAGCACATTTTTCACTGCATGGGCAGTCAAAATAAACTTCTTATTCAACCTGGTGTGATACATTTTATTTATTTATTTTTAAATTTAACTTTTACAATGAATATGGTTCACCTCAGGTGAATTTACTTATCTTCATTACCGATTTATGGAGATCAATACACCTCTGAATTAATGAATGGCATGTGCTCTAAGATAAATGTCTAGATACGCTGATTAGTGAAAAATATAGCTAAAAAAAACACGAATCAGTTCTATTTATGTTTCAATAGTTTTTGAGGGTACCAATCAGTATTTCCCAAATAATAATAAAACAAACTACAAACAATACAAACTTTTTCCCCTGTGATCCCCACACCCTCATCCCAGCTGTAACTTTATAAAAAAAAAATTTTGACCTGTTAAAAAAAAAAAGAAAAAGAAAACACTACACATTCCACATGATGAGCCAGCATGCTGCTTTCCTGTTTTAAGGTGTGTTTACTGACCGAAGAAAAAGAAAATCTGATTTTTTTGGTGTCTTGTTTGCCGGTCACCAGCCAGGCAGGTCAAGCTGAAAATCGTCCGATTCCGGTCACCTGTCTAACAGAAGGGGCATTTTTAGTTTATATCTTGTAATAGGTTTTTTATTTTTCTTATTATTTTGCTCTCAGGCAATCTATTCTTTATTTACCTTGCTTACCTTGGTTTGCTGGTATTTCTATATAATGTGGTATCAGATCCATAAAAGAGCGATGCTGAGATATTTAGCTAAAGCTATATTTTAGAATGTGGCTGAAACCCAAATCAAAAATGTAATAGTGCAATGTTGTTGCATTAATAATACTCTTAATACCAATAACCTGTGATTCATAAAACTTAGTTGAGATTTTGATATTATTGAGTGAAAACGATCACCCTCACCATTTTGCTTTTATAACGTGAACATGTTTTGGCAAAGAGCTGAGTCTAAGTTTGTGTCTGAATATGAATGAATAAATCTTGCATGTCATAAATCATTTCTATATTTTTTTTTTTTTTTTCCCCACAAAATGACATATCGGTCTTCTACCGGCCTGTGAAGATGGGTTCATCGTTCACACGTCTGCACTTATAAATAAGGCAATAAGAAGGAAATCTTATTATCTTTTAAAATAGAACACCTTGATCATCACAGATGCTGTATTCATGATTTTCTCACAGCTGTCATTTAAATTTAGACAACCCAAAGCGTCAGCGATCAACATAATCTGCACTAACATGGGAGGCTGTTGGAGTTCAAGTCATTCAGCATTTTTTTAGTCATATTATCTTCTCTTAAATGCTTCCTTTCTAGTGTTATTCTCCGTCTTCACCTGCTTTTTTTTTTCTCCTGCACGGCGGTGTTTATCAATCTTCCCTCCCTCTCTCCGTTGTCTCATCTCCTCTGTTTACCTGTCCTCACCTCGATCGTTACAATTGCCGTACACCCCATAAATGTCTCTCCTTGTCACCGGCACATTATTTCTGCATAATTTTTTGTTTTCGTCTCCGATCCTAAGCATAATGTTTTGCTGCAGGCAGGAAGCATTGCGCGGTGCTGCTCAACGTGTTAAACGCACCCCGGTTCCCTCTTTCTCTGGCTATTTCACACCTGGCTGCTTCCGTCTAATATATCTCCCGACTTCCCAGCGCAGTAAACCACAACAGTCATTAATTGGAAGGAAAAGAAAATCATATACTCTCTTCACAGATCGAGCGGCAAACATCCTGCATGAGTTAATATCTGCTGTGCTGCCTGCAGCTGTAGCAATAGCCCAGTTTTATAAAGCATTAAACTTTGATATTTTAATTTGTCTAGCAGTGTAAAACCAAACTGTAGAACTTAGAAATTCATCAGTGTGTGGGGACTTTTAGCGTATATTTATGTTTGCCACAAGCCATTAATTCCCCCCCCCCCCCCCCCCGCCCCCACCATCCTCCATGAATTCCATCAACCAGTGCCATAAAAAAGTTTTTTCTCCCTTACAGATTGCTTCTGTTTCAGACTCTTTGTCACACTTAAATGGTTCAGATCATTAAATAAATTGCATTACTGCTGGTCTGACTTGATTATATACACCACTATCACCACCATGTTAGACTGCCTTTTTTAGATCATGTTTTTTGAACATGATATTGTGTTAGTTTGACTGAACTGAACGAAGGGAACTGCAGCTTTAGTTGTTCAGAAATGACCTGGATGAGTAGTCGATATCCTCTAGTAGTTCATTTCTTGGTCAGCCACTCCTTGGAACATAATGGTATAATGGTTCTCACAGGTTTGCAGGAGTATCAAAGACTTAGGACATAATAATTAGGACAACACAATTGTTGTCTGACAGATACATGTCATTTATTTATCATCTTTTCTTGAATTTCTTACCTTTCTGAGAGCTTTTAGCCTACTACATGTTGTCAGAAACATTTTATTTTAAAGGGGTTCATTGGTTCCACAGGTCTGGCACCGATCAGGCCTACAATTTTATTAATTTATTTGGAAGGCACAATGCATATCACTTAACATTTATGGAAATGCACCAGGATTAGCCAATAGGCTAATTGTTATCTATTGTCCTGATCCAGTCCACGATTCAATGAGACAATGCTTCTTCAGTTTTTTTATTTTCTTTTGGCATAATGCCAGGTTGTTTAGGATTAAGAAAGTCAGGATTATTGATTAGGGTCTTAATCAATGAAATCGTGCTGTGATATTTTTTTTGTTTACTGCGAAAAAAAAAAAATGTTTAAAGATTGCAAAAACAGAAGGAATCTTGTACTCTTTTCGCTGCACATTGCATATTTTTAATATATAACTAAAGGGCTGCACAGCATCTGTTGTGCAGATTTCTATATCTCCCAGACCAACTGGAAGATATAAATATACAATATAGATAGGTGGATTTCTACCTTAGCTGCATTCATGTGGCCAGAGTGTACTTGTCCTTGCTTTTTAACTCTTATCTTGTCCTTCTTTTTTTCCTCTTCCACCCAGTTTGCGCTCTACGCAGAATGGATCTATTTTTTTGTCTTGTTCACTTCATAACTGCCTTGACAAGTCTCCCATTGATTGTGCTTGTAGATTAGAATTGATTTTGCTCTTCCCTGTATTTTCCTTTCTGTTTGCTCTTTCCTGTTATGATGAGCATTGTCGTCACTCCATTCATCAGAAAGATGGACTGAAAGATTTTTACCCTCAGGATCTGTGCTATTGTACTCTGTCCAATCGAGAGAAAAACA
Source organism: Brachyrhaphis roseni (assembly GCA_903066815.1). NCBI lineage: Eukaryota > Metazoa > Chordata > Actinopteri > Cyprinodontiformes > Poeciliidae > Brachyrhaphis > Brachyrhaphis roseni. The sequence goes on from CAEFZY010027975.1 coordinate 49,181, forward strand.
ACCTCAGCAAACAGATAAATAACAAAACCAACTGACCAGGTGTTTAAGGGAATGACAAAAAAATTCTTGTGCGTTTTTGACTCGTTTTTCTGCAGAAACGAAGACTTCTCCCATACCGTCCTCCAAAGCACCGCAGAAGGCCGAGCCTCCGGTGGGCAGAGCTGCCAGGGTCGTCACATTTTTCTCTCCTTTGCTGTTAGGGATGATGCTGTTGTTCATGTGGTGAGCACCAACACACACATGTTCAAATTGATTTTGAACTTCACTGGTACAGTATATGTTAACATGTCAATGCATGACTTTATTGTCATAAAAATGTGTCATATTCTAAGAGTAACTCCAGTGTGGGGAGTGAATTTTATGACCACAGATTTATTTTTTCTTTTCTTTTCTTTTTTTTTTCACAGTTTCTTCTGCAGAGTCTATTTGAGGTTGAAATGAAATGCAATAAGAGTTTCTCTGATTTTGTTTGAAGCCGACACACAGCTTTGGAAGTGTAAAAATGCAACTTGCACTTTTCCTCTTTTTTTTTTTTTTTTTTGCTTTTTTAGTTGACAGTACAGTTTGTATTGGTTTTTGATTTGATAGATCAAAACAAAGTAGCTCATATCTGTGAAGAATAAATCCAAAAGGATAAATAGATTTTTAATTTTCTTACAATTGTAAACCAGAAAGTGTAGCTTTCCTGTGGAATCAACCCAAATGCACTAACTCTCTGAATGACTGACTTTCAGCTTCATGTTTTAGGTTTTGCTAGTTTTGCGCTTTGCCAGATTGATTTTTCTTTGTCCATTCTTCTATGCAACACAATTAAGATCAGGCAGAGGGATAATATCCATAATCCATTTTCAAACTCTGCCATAGAATAATAGTTGGATATTGTCTTGTCTGGGTCATAAAGATAAGTCTCTGTTCCTGTTGAGTCAAAAAAAAAAAAGCATTTAGTGATGCTGCCTCCACTATGTTTTACTTCATGATGTTGTGCTCATGCTGATGTGGAATTGTAGTTTTCCTACACGCTTTTACATCGTAGATCTAGGCCTAAAAGTTCACTTTACATTTCCTCTTCTTCTCTCTTCTTATTCTGAAGAATTTTTGAATGTTGAATGATTTTTCTTTGTAATTTGCAAATATCCATAAAGTTGTGTTGGTCTACCACATAAAATCCCAATTATAATAATAATAAAAAAAACACTGGGGTAAGCTTTTTTAACCTTTCCAAGTTTAAGTGGTATGAGTACTTTGTCAAGTTACTGCTAATCAGATTGGAGGGTTTATGAAAAGACAAGAGATAACATTTTTGATGGTTCACAGCTGAAATTGCTTTGTTTTTTCTTTCTGCCTCTCCAGATGTTTTAATCCCATGGAGTGACAACAGGTGGGAGGAAGAACAAGATAAAGAGGCGGAGGCTGGTGTTTTTTCTATTTTGCACATGTTTTTGAGGATACAGTGCATTGATCATATCTGTCCATCACACAGTTACTCACCAAAATTTCTTAAGAGGGGAAATCAGACAGTCATTGTTGGCTGACGGGGACAAAGACATTCTTCAGAGGAACTTTTGCAAACAACAACGTCGACAACAAGAGCAGCAGCAGAGGCAGCAGAACAACCACGACAGCAGCAGCAGCATCAAAGTGATTAATGTTACGCCCCTGTGGCTTCGATGAGCCTCGGCAGACTGATTTGTTGGTTTGTTTGGTTCAGGAAGCTCCTTCTCCGAGCAAGAAAACCACCACATTGTTATTTTTTATTCATTAATTGACTTTCTCCCCTTGACTTTTAAACTGCAGAGCGCTTCACAGACAAACGCACACTTATCGCGGTCGTGCCTTTGTGTGTGTGGCTACTGTAGCGCCCCCACATACAGCTCAACCATCATGCCAAAGACTCATAAGCACCCCAACCAAGTGGCTCCAAATTCTTTCACTGAGCTTCCCGAAGCTTGTGCCTGTGCTCAGAAAGTGTGTACATATGCAAGTGGAGTGGTGATGCTGAAAAGTGCTATATGTATCAAACCTGAGGATATTTGCAGCTCCTGTTTGTGTACACACGCACACACACACTCACGCACGCACACGCCGTTTAGACAAAGACGCCACTGTAAGCCTCCATCAGACGGTGCTCCGCACGCCTCCGACGACTGAATCGAACCGTTGGAGGGAGCCTTTGTTCGATCTGGGGACTAACACGTTGAAGAATTCAGTAATGGTAGCTCGACTTATTTAGACCGTTAGCTTTACATTGTGCTTGCAGCGACAGATAAGAAGGACCTGGATTGTAAGGAAAAAAAAAAAAAATCAAAGTTAAAAAAAAAATAATAAAAAAAAATAAAGTAAATAAAAATGAAATAAAAGTAAAAAGAACAAAAATAAAGTGGTATGTCGGTTTCTGTTTCTGCTCTATGCTGTAAAAAACAGTAACATGAATCTGTTGGCTTTCCAAAGTCTGGCGCCTTTACAAACATTTTATTATTTTTCAGTTTACATTTTAATAGCCAATATCAGCAGGTATTATTATGTTATTCAAATGAATATTGATGTGTTTATTGTAATTTTTGAATTTTATGGACAAATAATAAAAAGATGCATATAGGGCTTTAGTTTTTTTTTTTTTCGTTTGTTCCCTTTGTTTTATTCAGACATTCATAATGGCTTACTTTCTTGATTCTATTTTGTAAACTATGATATGTAACTTTAACAATGAACAAAGTTTATTATTTAATATTATTAATAATGATAATAATAATGTATGTATTAGCATTAGAATGTCGTAACCTGTACCTGGGGTCTTTTTTATAGATGTATATACAATGACAGGTTTCAACCATTAAATGTGACCATTTCACAATGAATTCTGATGAACTGGCATCATTTTCATGTCGCCTTTTAGAACAGAATACAGTGGAAATGTAGCAAGTTGGTGCATCTCTTTTAAAAATCACCTTCAAGGTGAACAATATCAAAATGTCATCATACAGATGAATTATTTCCTCCCCAATTAGTTACCTTAGTCACAGAATTAAACAAAGCAGATTCTACATATTTCTCAGAAATATTATGTATTTATCATTTGAAATAATTGTATTTAATAAGACATTCATATTTTTTATCAAGCTAATGACTATCAAGTCTTTGATAAAGTAAAAATACAAAAGCCAACCTTATAAATCAAAGCTTAATTTTATATTCTACTACTGTGTTTCCACCCAAGCTTTCATTGGGTGGAAACTTTTTTGATTAATAAAAAGTTAATCTTTTTATAATTAGATAATAGATTTCTAATTAGACTAATTAGAAATCTGTTTTTATTTAGGACTACTGTTTTCTCCTAAGTTCAAAAGACAGCTTCATCACCTAGAATTCAGAATTCTGACATAAATATAATTCTAACATTCTATGTCAGAAAAGGGTAGAGTGTGTGAGATTTGGTCACAAATACAAAAGTAAAATGGTGCTTCATACTGATGCAACAGTAATATGTTCATTAAGTGTATGTCTGATATTCATTGGGTTATTATAGTTGTGACAAATCAAAAATCAGTGGCATAAGGCATGTTTATAATCCAATTCATGTACAATGCAATCCAAAGTGCTTTACTGAACATCAAAGGAAAGTCAGAAAATAATACGTAACTACAAAAGTGTTGCATGAAAAGCATATTTAGATGAAGGCATAAATATTTAAATAATTCAACAGTTTCTGCTCAGCTAGTTGCTGGTTTTATACAGATGATATTGATATTGTGGCAATTTTGCAACAAGTGGCTGGAAACTTTTTGATCCAACACCAAAACAAACAGGTTTTTAGGAATATTGAGCCCAAATGAGCATGGATCTCAATCCATGAGTTTCTAAGACCGAAAATAATAGTTTTGGCTTATCTTCATAAAGCTTGAGGAAATTCTGTGAAACATTGTAAAGACAATCGAATCAGCAAAAAGGCAAGCAAAAGTCATAATTCACATACTGTGAATAGGTTAACCGCTGGAAAACTTATATTATAAAATAAATAAATAAATAATTTGTTTTCAACATTGATCCAATCCATTTCATTTATAAAGCATTTTAAAAATGACAGTGGACGAAAGTGCTGTACAGAAAAATAAAAACATAATAAAAAGAATATAATGCAAAAGCAGATAAAATGGTTATGCAATTAAAAAAAATAAGAACGGTGGAAGAGAACCAAATACATAAGTAACAACCACATGTTCAACATTTCAAATAATATCAAACACCTGGGGAAAATGATGGCAAGACGTATTGAACCAATTCAAACACAGCAGAGTTATCATCTGACTAATGTTTGTTATGTTCAGTTCATCTTTTCACAGTGGCTTTGTGAAAAATGTCGAAAAACACTTTTTTGTCATAAATATCAAGTTGTCAATGCGTGTAAAGTAAAAGGGATCAGCATGAAAACACTGTCAGCAAATCAAGCTCGACTTATGCAGTAGTAAAAGCAGGTGAGTCATAAAAATCTTTATCTTGTGATTCATCGCCGCAAAGATGAGTAGCTTCTGTTCCCTTGCGAGAAAGAGAAGAAAAAGGAGTTTTTATTTTTTGTTCAAATAATAATGCACTTTGATAAACTCATCCAGATTTTTACATATCTTCCAGACATTGCCATAAAGTCTATTTCACCTCATCTCTGTAACCAACATGCAGTTTTCATTAGTTTATTCATATCATCTTTTTGTTACATCACACATAAAGATAACTGGACCAAATGTTCCTTGAATTGTTTTCCAGACATTTAAATGTTTGAGATCATAAAAAAAACTATTAAGTATCAGACAAAAAATATTTGAATAAGTTCTACCTAATAACTAGTTGTGCAATGATGATCACTATGCAGCATTACGGTTCAATCAATGCAAGTTGTCTAGATCTCGAAGCAGCCAAACGACCACGAATCGCCACACTGCCACTGTGATTCCTTCCACAACTTCTTCTTTGTGCTCTGGGTGAATCTGATGGATGCCGATTGATTTCTTTCTCATCAAGTCCTGAATTTCTTAGATTGGGGCGAAGTTTCGCATGTAAGGATCTTTTAATTTATTTCATGTTGTGATACAATTTCCATATATGTTTCTTAAGTCTGAAAGTTGTGCAGTAATTAGACCTGGATGTAGCTAAAAAAATGAAACTCAGCTTTCTAAAAAGATAAGCTTGCTCTAAGCTAAAGGGGTTCATAAAAATGGTCTAAAAAATTGAAACATGATAAAAAAGGAAACTATACTTGATCAGTTAATTATAACATTGTGCTCTCTACACATACTGTTAGCCCTTGTATAGTAAAATGCCTTAAAATACATTCCTCCTCCATTCCACTCTAGGTCCTACATTAATTTAATGCTTTATGACTAAAGTGCCAATTTTGTATTTGATGCAGCCAAACTAATTGGTCTGCTGAAGGAGATTATTTCTCTCACACCCTCTGACTTAATAAAGTGATAATAACATAGCAGCTTGGGAAACCTCCTACAGGTGCTTCAAAATGAACTCTGTTCAAGCCTCTAAAAAATGAAGAAAGAGGGAATTTTTTTATGGTATTTTGACTCACAGCTATTCAGCATGTATTATAAATGTCCCACTGGCAAGGGTTAGAGTTGTGAAATGAAAGAGATGAATATAAAATCCTGGGAAGATCTTCAACCTTTTGATAACTATAGAATATTATTACAGATTGTTTAAAATGAGAAAATAGAAATAGCCACTACTATTCTCTGTTTTGGCAGTATGCTGTACTGTATGTCCTTGTTATTTTATGGTTTTAGGAACGTTGTTTTGCAATGCTGTTGCTGATGTAGTTTCTGAGAAAAACGATGTCATTTAGCACATTTGTTTTAAATGTGAATAGAGCACAATCGTGTCACAATTGAGTAATGATATGCACAACTCTTTCCTTAGTGCCTGCGTAATTGTGTGCCTGTTTCAAAACAAAATGCTAAACCATAATTGTGCCTGTTTGATCAATATGGCTCATTTAACGTGATGCTAACACCTATTGGAAGACGTGTAGCTTTACCCTCCTGTTATGTTGTGGGTCAAATTGACCTTTTTTTAAAGTTGAAAAAAAAATGTAAAAATAGTTGGAAGTATTTTTGTTTGCATTAAACTTTTTCTATTTGTTTCAATAGGTACATTCTACATATAAATTGAAAATTTATTCATTTTACACATTTGCACCACCCCCTGGGTCTACTTTTTACATAGATACTGTTCGGGTCAATTTGACCCGACAGTCAAGTTGAAGGGTAAAAAAGATTAAAAAATGTCCAATTCTATATGTTTCCTTGCAGCTATGAACTATAATTCACCACACACACACAGTCACAAATACACCCCACCACACACATTCATGCATGCACACAAGCCCACTTTCTCACTATTCTCTTTACTTCACTAAGAAACTGCGAGAAAGCAGGTGTTCATGCAACTTTTGATGGGAACATTTTCTGTTCCCGTGGACAAACTCCATCCACTCTGAGTGGACACTCAGCAGAAGCGGAGGAAAACATAAATACGCTCTGCATGACTCATTTATCTTGATTTTAATCAGCGGGTCAGTTTGACCCTGAACAGTACGGGTCTCTCAAGTTCAATTATAAAGATCACCCATTGATAAAGAAAATCAAAATGTAATATAAATTTTTTTTTACAAAAGATCAATTTCAAGGAAATTATTGTTTTTTTATGTCTAGGTTTTTTTCAGTGGGCATAAAAAATGTAAATTCCATTTTTTAAATGAGTAAGTTGTTTCCATTGGTCATTTATGTGTGAGAAATAAAAAAAACATCATTGCACAAATATTGATTGAAATGGTTAGTATTGGAGTTAATAATCAGATACAAAAATGTTTTGGAGGAATTTTGTGAAAGGCTTTGTAACAGCTGCGATCTGCCGGTAAGAAGAGAAACACCTTGCATGTAACTCTGCACTCAAGCTTTCCCAGAGCTACCTTTAGCTCTGCAGCGCTTTGCTCCCTTCAGGTTTACCTCCTCTGGCAGATGGGCATTAGCCCTCCTCAGGACTGAGACATGAGACACGACCTTCTCTAGATGCTTTTTCCCACTCTGAAAAGTCAGAGTTGTCATTCTGAGAGAAGAAAATCATGGCCACTTCCAAAGAAATTTCAGGAAACTGTGTGATGTTCCTCTTTGGTGTCATATACAGTGAGATCCGTGTAGTACAGTAGATAGCTGTTGGCTAAAGCCAGATGTGTAAATCGATAAGGTCACTTAAACCTACCTCGTAGTTGAATTCATTGACAATACTTGGTCACTGGATCACTTACCTTTTCAGGTTTCCGTCCCATTTTTGGCAAGTGTCTTCTGGCTCTGGAGCATAAACAGCAGGCATAATCAAAACTGGTTTACTGTCATATCACTTGACGATGCAAATCTTTCCATCCTTAGTGTAAACGTGTTGAAAAAGATCTTTCAGTTAGTATCCTCTGCACTTCTTCTGCTTTCATCCACACTTTGGATGAACGTGAAGAACCAATCACGATAAACCTTGCAGAGTCTGGGACAGACGACCTTTCACCAAGCTTTCTAAACCCAGATCTTCCACCTCTGTTGTGTCCAGTAACCCCAGTAACTCCCTTACTTATGACAGAGAATAAACTTCTGGGGGGAAAACAGCATAACAAAAGTCTAGTCAATTTTTCTTTGTAGATTTATTTATAAAACATTATGCAGCTTCTTGTGCTGTAGTAAACAGTACTACAATCAGCCCAAACTGCAATTTTGATATTGTGCTACTGTGGTAGATGAGTGACTCATTGTAATGCTTTTTACGCATATTTATCAACGACAAACATTGCAATTACATTTATCTGCAATTTGAAGGATTTCTGAAGCATTTTGCAGAGGTGATATCATTTTGTATGAATGATATAAATGCAGGATTTAATGATATGTTCATTTTATTTATTTATTTATTGTGATGTTGCATCTACAATAAAATCCGAATTTATTTTAAGGATCTTTTTACACACTTTTTGTCACAATTGCAAGGAAGTGTGTTGTTTCTTTAAGAGGGGTTTATTCATTTAAACTTTAAGTGGGGAAAAAAAGGTATCGCCACATTAAAGGCAAAACTGATACAAGACCGTTTTGGATTAACTTTCATGTATGTACCTTAAAGACGAAAAAAAAACAATGCAGCAAACGTGATGGAGATTCCTTGGGGTCAAAGTTTCCTTTCTGACCTTTTGCTCTCACTCGCCCTGTCTGTCTCTCCTCAGTCTGTCCAACTGTCTGCCTCATCTTTCTCTCAAGCTCTCTTTCTGTCATTATGCTGACAAGCTCTGGCAGGCCGATTTGGAGGCCGAGGACAAATCAATACACCATCTAACAGCTGTCAGCTGGGGTCCTCTGCGTGTGGGGGTGTGTGCAGAGCGGCGATCTGCTGGCGTGGTACCGCATTCATTACTCTTTCCTCTCTTCCGTCCCCGCTCGTATATAGTGGCTGGCCTTTTTCTTTTATTTAATGAGGGTGTCAATGAGAACTCAATTAATATTTACAATGACAATGAATTCAATAAGGAGGGTGCAGAGGACACCGGTTTTATTATCCTTGTCATTGTCAGTGCAGAGAATCTACTGCGGTTTGCTCCTGTAGTCGAAAAACAGGATTTGTGAAACTTGAATTTAAGCCTGGAAAACTTTAATTAAATTAATAACTGAAACGTCCAGGCTTACCTTCAGTGTCTGCAGCCAGGGAGCGATCCACATTAACCTCAAGTAAATGGGAAGGAGTGTATCTGTGCGTGTGAGTGTGCGTGCTATCCAGAGCCTGTCAGTTCCAACCGCACTGTCCAGGTCTAATGACTGCTTTGACCTTTCACAGAAAACGGGATGAATGGCGTGATATCTGCTTCCTTCTCACCTCTGCGCCCGCTTCTGGGCTCTCGCCTTTTTGAATACTTACATCTTGCTACCTCTTTTTCCTCTGCTAAAGCTCCATGGTTGATGTTCTTAAAATTCTTTCATATAAAAATCTCAATGCATGTTTTTCAATTCCTCTATATCGTTCTTCTATGGAAGCTGGATTTCTGAAATTTAGTTTTTTAAACCACTCTTATTTTATTTTGCGCACTTGCTCATGTAGCAGCAGTATGTTGTGTACTGTTGTCATCTGTGGTCAAACAAAGTTTGCTAAAATTGTGAACGTTGAATGCACTAGGAAAACTTCTCAAACAGAAATCAAATGCAATCCAGCCTCCACACCTGATGGTTTATTACAGGTTTTCATTTTTTACCAGATTTTTGTTGGGTTTTTTTGTGGATTTTTGCAAAGAATTAAGCTTCAGTGGAAAGAATTTGATAGAGTTTATATATATAAATGTATATGTATATAAATGGACTGGAATCAAAGTAATTTGCTGTTTTTCCACTAGAGGGAAGCAGAGACACTAAACACTTCCATGCTCTGTCTATGGTGCTGAAAGGCACTTAAATATCTATGGTTCTCTCCGAGGTTCTGAATCATACAAAGATTTTGAATATTATGATCTAAGGTTCATATCGAGGGTCTCTTGTGTTCATGTTAGCAGCAACACTCAGCATTGTTGCTAGGACACAGGGTCTTTAGTATTTATTAAACATTTGCAAGAGGGCGGAATAAGGACAAGATCAAAACTGGTGAAAAATTTCTTGTCCAACCACATATCTTAAATGGAAGAAAACAGGCAACCCTTTCACAACTAGCTTCATTAGTGGGACTTGAAATCAAACCAATGTAAATGATCTCTGTGATAACTTTGCAGCAGTGTGTGCATTTTGTTTGGGAGATTTTTTTTCCCCCATGCCAAACTCATGATAATCCTAAATTCTGAGAAAGGTCAGTGTAATAAAGTAGTTGGTGATTTTCTTTGATGCTAAAATTGAAATATAAAATATGCAGGCTTGATAAGTCACATGACTTCTGAGTCATCTCATCTCCCTCTTTGTACGTCCTCAAAATTAAGACGGCTCATTGTGAAGCAGAACAACAACAATCCAGCACATCAAAGGCAGAGACGGGCCCTTCAAATGACAAAGCAGATGTGCGCCACGGCTCCGCTCCGTATGCAGATGTGGGGGGAAGCAATAAGTAGAACGAATATCAGAGATTAGACAGAACATAATTGGAAACAAAAGAAAAACAAGCTCCTGAGTAAAATATGGAATCCTTAATGACGGCCCACAGAGATACGATTAAGCAAACGATTGTAATAAAGACATTTCATTAAAAGGGATTAAACTTGCCTTACACAATCCCAGATATTTAATAGAGACATCATTAAAATTGGATTTTTCATATGAGAAGTGAAATTTAAATTTATCACCTGCCAAGTTTCAGCATTTGAGCAGATGAATCTATTTTAAAAATCTTCCACTCAGCAGGTTTGCCTAAAATTAACCGCAGGAGCTAATATCATCTGCCAGTCACAATTTAGTGCTGAACTCACTCTGCCTGAAAGCTTGACTCTGGAAATTCCATTTTTATCTGAACTAATGGTGTAATATTTCCCACAGGCATCATTCTGGATTTGAATTGAAGGAAAATTCCATCTTTTGATTAATGATTTGATTAGATTCTCATTAAATGTCCACTGATCTTTCATCAGTTTACTTCCTCAAAATTAAGAATTAATTAAAAACTGATCATTTTTAGAGTTAATCAATGCCACGTCATTATTATGTGGTCTCCTGCCCCCTCTTGTGGTAAATATTTTGCATTTTATATGATTTTTTTTTAATTTCCATCTCTTTTAGATAAATTAAACTTTGTTATCAAGAGATGCATAACTACTGTCACAAAACTCATTCTTATTTTTCACCTGCTGCCCATGGCCTCCCTACAGATTTATTTTGTTTTTGCTTAAATGCTTCAGATCATCAAATAAAATGTTATTTTTAGTAAAGATACACAGTAAATATTCATTAACCAGCAGAAGCTATCCAAACTGACATAGCCCTGTGTAAAAAAAAAAAAAAAAAGAAGAAGAAGAAATTGCACCCTAAACCTCAGAACTAGTTGAGCTACTGAATAGCAATGACTAACATCAAATGTTTAAGATAACTGGCAGTGTGTTGTGGTCATTTCCCCTTTGCAGAAATTATTTATTTTATCCATGACCGATGTGGAGAGCCCTCTTCCAGGGAGGCTATTTTTGTCCAGTCTTTTTCTAATTGTTAAATCTTGAACACTGACTTTACCTGAGGCCATTGCGACCTGCAGAGTTTCCTATTTTATTTAGTGTTGGTTTGGGACTTCCTGCTTCAATCTTTGATGTATACTCTTGGACTTTTTTTTTTTTTTTGGTTGACCAGCCTCTTCTGAACGGGTTTACCAGTGCTGCATGATTTCTTCTGTCGTAAATAAATACACTGACTTCGGTTAGCTTTGAAATAGCTTTGCTACACGTTGTTTTGTTTTTTCTACTTAATTTTAATATTTTTTAAATGATGCTCTGCTTTTGGAAATCTTTTAAGAGAGTTTGTGTTAAAATTAATTGTTAAATTTCCAGGTCAGATCATAATCAGGAATGAGCTTGACTTGTGAAATTCAGCCCAGCTTTCAAATGATTTTTGTTCAATCACAATTAATTAATTAATTAACAATGGGGGTCAAGTGCTCTTTCTGCCAGTCTGTTGGGGTAATAAGTCAGCCAAAGAAGGAAATTCAGACCACAGATGAAAGCTGCTCATGAAACATGAAAGCTACTCACAATGCTTGGTGAATTCCACCCGAAATCCAGTATCCACAGGCTATATATTGTACACTAAGTGCAAAGAAGAAGGCAGATGAATAGCAAGCATCAGAGCCACTATCCAAGATGAAACATCCATGCTCTAAGAATATATCAGGAAGACAGCCCCAAGGAAAGAAGAGCTCAGTGAATATCACAGACAAAAGAAGCTGAAAGAGACAGAATGAGAAAAACCATTATAGAAGGAAAAACCTTGAAAACTTTCTGTACATAAAAAACTGTTTGGTTCATCAAGGGCAAAAAAAAAAAAGATAAAAATAATAGATTTTCCCTTCATGTTTTGCAGGTAAAACTTTCTCATGCATTAATGAACAATTATTTTGCTGAAAGCTGAATGAAGGCTAAACTATTTTCACCTGATCCCACTCATTCAAAAAGTAAGGTTTTATGATACAATACCGTGCAAATATAATAAATTAAGGTCCCGAAATCATTAAACGCCCTGTAATATGTAGGAGGTGTGACCTGTACGTCACATGCAGAAAGTACTGTGTTATGAGCTTTTTAATTAAGGAAACCATAGATATGATGTGCTGAAGTGTGTCCATGAAATTATGCTGAAATGTATTTTGTTAACTATAGTCCCTCTTGACCCTCTGTATTAGAAATACCAAGTTTAGTTGCAATTGCTCTAGTAAATTTCAATTAATTTTCAAATAATGTTTTAGTTTAGAATGTGGTGTTGGTAATGTTTTTTTCCCATCTAAATATATCTTTGTTGTTATGTATCTACTTTTTAAACTTTATTATTTCTCTGTTTGCTTGTCCCAAACAACTAAAAATAGTATCACAATGGATCAAACTATACATTATGGTTTTCTTTGATAGTAAATCGAGAAATGTTGGTATGTTTTAATGGTTCTTATAGCAATATTCACAATCCTTCCAAATCCGATACGTCCGATACGCTGTGCTTGTTATTCCATCAATGAGTAGTAGGTGGCAGCAACGTGAAGCGTGGAAGACTCTAGCAAAATACAGCAGAAGAAGACCCGGAAGCCCTAGCAGCAGGGTATTTGATGCTGTGCTATGGGGTGAGTAACTTGATATGTTTCAACTAGTTGCTCTTAGTCGCTTATAAGCAAATGTTAAATATTGTGATGCGGTGTGAAACGAAGCGCGTCCTGTCGTGTCATTCGTGAAGGAGACTGTTGACGGCATCCATCGCTGACAGCTGCTGTCCGCCGCCCACACAAAGCAACATCTTGTTCATCACCGCTAGCTCTCAGTCAGCGTCACTAATGTCCGTGTAGCTCGATGAAATGCGCTTTGTGGACAAATATCTGTGTCCAGCTCTCTCTCAAATTGAGATGTGGTTGCAGGGTCGACGATGAGGCTGGGATGTAAATAACAGCTAATTATTTTTTACGCGCTGGATCTTAACTGTGGGAATGAATGAGGCTGTCCCACATTTCAGTCAGTTACATCAGACTCGGAGACATTTTCTTACATTCCCTCTTACTGTGTTCTTGTTTGAGCATTAATGGTTTGCTTACAGTGCCTTGCAAATGCATACCCATGGATTGAGTTATATAATACGTAACCACAAACTTCATTGTATTTTATTGGGAATTAATGTGATAACTGACAAAAGGTAGATGCATTCCATTTTAATTTATGGCTGGTTAACAGCCGTCTGAATCAGGTGTGTTTAAAAAAGGGAAACAGGCAGTGTCCATCCACCCATCCATCCATCTATCCATTTTCTTAGAACCTTGTCCCTAGTGGGGTCAGGAGATGCTGGTGCCTATCTCCAGCTAAGTTCCGGACGAGAGGCGGGGTAACCATGCACACACACACTCACAACTGGGGAGAATTTAGAGAGACCAATTAACCTGACAGTCATGTTTTTGGACTGTGGGAGGAAGCCGGAGTACCCGGAGAGAACCCACGCATACACAGGGAGAACATGCAAACACTATGCAGAAAGACCCCGGGCCAGGAATCGAACCCAGGACGAAACAGGCAGTGTGCCCAATAAAATATATGTTTATATTTATTACATGACCAAATAAGAAAAATGTCTTTTTTTTTTTTTTTTTTTTTTTTTTAAAAGAGGAAATTGGTTTACATCTTAAATCTAGTGGCAGCTGCCTGTACTACATTACTTAAAGTAGTGGTGCCCAAAGTCAGTCTTCAAGGGCCGGCATCCTGCATGTTTTAGTTCTCTCCCTGATAGTAGTAACAACCTTTTCAGCAAGTCGATATTCTTCTTAGGCCTTCTAATGAGCCATCATTTGATCCAGGTATGATACACCGGGGAGAGAACTAAAACATGCAGGATGCCAACCCTTGAGGACTGACTTTGGGCACCACTGTCTTAAAGGAATGTAGAAGAGATCCAGTAAAAAAAAAGAACTAAAAGCAAGCCATGAAAGATACCTCATCTTTCAGTTAATCGTGTTCTGTATGCCGTGTTTTTGAGAATCACCTGTTTGGTGCTGGAGTGAGAGTTGAAATTAGGGTGTGATTAAGAACTCTGAGTTGGTGGGCGAGTGTTTTGTTTTTTTGTTTGATTTTTTATTTTTTTTTCTGAAAGCAAAAACTTGAAGAGTGATTATATTAAATCTACAAGATATGAAAAAAGTAGTTTTCGTACATAAAGTTTGAATGGTGTTTCTAGGTGAAAGTACTTGGAAGTAGTTAGTTGTGAAGGAGCGCAAAGTTTGTAGCAGAATTTTTCAGAAATTATGGGATGTTTAATTCATTTCAGTGGTGCCCAAGATGATCACAAAAAGCTGAATTTTTCATAAACTGTAGATGATGTCAACATCAAAACAGCACTCGCACTAATTAGGAGTGTACATTTCTGTGGCGACAGGTCTTAAATTACATTCACAATTGTCTCAAATTTGAGTTGGTGAAACCTGCAGAAACCCTCCTACGGTGTTCTTCTGTAGTTTCTGTTTCATTCCACAGATTAAATCCTTCCTTCCTCTCTCCCTCTTCTGCAGTCTGCCTTAATCTTGCTGATCTTCTCTGACGATAGGCTCCCCTTAGCCACCTTTTGACATGCAAGGCTTTTACTCCAAACTCAACTCGTCCCCCTCCTCGTCTCCTCTGCTGGGGGTGGGCCTCAGGGCGGACGGCGCTCGGGTGCCTCTGAGCTTGGCCGTGGAGGCGGAGAAAGCCCAGGCGCTCCTGCAGACGTTCAGCTCCGCCTCTCTGTTGGCTTCGGCCGGACTCGGGGTTTTCTGTGTGGTGGCGGATCACGCGCTCCAGCTGTCTGCCATACAGCACCACCTGTGGCTGCGTGCTGCCTTGGACAACGCCACACACGGATTGGTGGGGCTGTGGTCATGGGCTGTTGTGATTGGACTGAAGAAAAAGAGTGATTTATATGAAGTGCTGCTGGCGGGCCTTCTGGCATCCATTATAGACTTGGACCATTTCTACATGGCTGGATCTCTGTCTCTCAAGGTCAGAGCTGTGCTATTCCTCATGTTTTTTAGGCCAAGTGAGATCATGTTAATAATCTAAAAGTATCTAATTTCCTCCTCCAGGCTGCCGTGTCGCTACCCCAGCGGCCTCCTCTCCACTGCTCCTCCCTTATTCCCGTAATCTGCCTCACCCTCCGCTTCCTGATGTGGCTTGGCCGCCTCAAAGACGCTTGGTGCTCCTTGCCATGGATGCTCTTCATTTCCATGACATCTCACCACGTACGGGACGCCGTGCGCCATGGCCTGTGGGTGTGCCCGTTCGGCAACACGGCGCCCGTCCCCTACTGGCTGTACGTCAGCACCACGGCGACACTTCCGCACCTGTGCTCCGTGCTCATGTACCTGACGGGAACCAGGGACGTGATCTCGACCAAACATGGCGTTGCGATCGACGTGTAGATGTGTCCGTTATCCCTGGAGGAAAACGTTGACAGTTTGAAACATTCAAATACTTGAAGTGACTGAAGAAAATCTTCCAACACTTGAAAGATTAAGATATTTTTTTGTTTTGTTTTGTTTTTTATTTATTTGAGAACAGTTTTACAAAAGCAAACTATATTTATAGTTCCAGTCAGACCTGTACAGAGACACACGAGCGTTGAGGTAGCCTGATGATTCAGTCTGCTCCTTTAATAATAATAATAAAAAAGAACAGAACTGGATGCAGAAGTTTAAATTTGTTTTAGATTATTATTTTCTTTAATCCACACGGGATCGTAAATACACAAATAGTCTCTACATATGTTCACCTCCTCATAGTATCAACCAGGTTCTGGCTGGATTTTGACTTCTCTTCTTTTCAAGCGCGGTAGATAATTGAAATAGTTTTGCTTGATGTCATGGACTCACCTTTTATGTATAGCTAAAAAAAATTTAATATTGTTTAGATCTGCGCCAAAACAAGTTTGAATTTCTGCTGGAGATCATCGTCCTCATAAACACCCCACATTTGTCCAAGTTTTTTGGCTGGAGTTTAACTTAGAAATTGCCTTCCTGTGCAATTCTGCTTGATTCTAATCTCACTTCAGTGATCTGCCTGGGTTTTCTGCCATTTGCCTGGATTTCTCTGGTAGAATTCAACTGTGCCAATCAGCAAACAGAAGAAAAAGCTTTGAACAGTGAAGCCGATTTACAAATTATAATATCTCTGTAGTTTTAGACATAACTACATTGGCAGTGGAGGCAGTGAATAATGCCAGGAATTTGAAGGATGCCATCTTGGTCTCCATTCTCTATTACAATGTAAAACTTCATTGTGGACAGTGACACTGGTCCACCACTTTTCATTTGGTAAAAGGTCCTAAACATTGAGCATTGTTCCTAAACATTCTAATATTTTATCTCAAGATGACAATTTGGGTCAGATGGTTGAAACTTTGACTCAGTTGGTTTTTCCAACAGGACAGGTATCCCAAACACACATCAAAATTATTTTTGGAAGACCAACATGTGGCTTCTGGAATGGCACAGACCATAATCCTGTTAAAAGGCAACCAGTTTAAAATGGTACAAATTCCAGCAAAAACGTTCTAGAATTTGATATTAACAGACGTGGCAAATATTTTTGGAAGAGTATGTATACATTTGAGCTTGTAAGTAAAGCTTTAGTCCTCTGGATTCAAGGAAATACAAAATTATTTAAGTTGCTACAGTTGTGTTGTATGGTAATTTCACCTTGTGAAATGAACAGTTCAAATACAATACAACACAATTTTGAATATCTATGCTTATGAGTTGAAGTACATTTCTGACCAGAACTGTATTGTCTTTTGAGTAAAAGAACATTCCAAAATGGGTGCCAATCTTGGATTATTATGAAATGTCTCTTTGTGTATACTTGTATTTAAATCTTTATCTGCAAAGTAATTTTCTCTGAAGTGACTCTTTCCAGTGCTTTATACCAGCTTCGACATGTGTTAGAAATGTCCAGAATACATTTCAACAACACATTGGCTTTGAGATTCTCACAGTATGGCAGAGAAAAAAAAGTATAAAATATCTTTTTTTTATTTTCAATGGAAGTTAGAAAAAAAAAAAATTCAGTCTGGTGACTAGAAGCTGTGCTTTGTCACTCTTTGCTGCCCTCTACAGGAGTCACTGGTCACTGCAGCACATTCCCTTTCATCTGATCAGACCATTTAGCTGTATGGATTGTATGATCAGTAATGTTTGTGGTTGTATAGGCGGGACTTTGTAAAAACTTTAGTTTATGTTGAAACTGGTAACCGACCCATGCCTGATCTACACCAATCAGTGAAGAATTTTACAATTCAGCCTCAACAACTCAAGGAAAAGCCAACCAAAGGTCGACCACAGGCTGTTTGAAACTCACACACAATGTGTCGCCATTTTTCCAATGGAGATAGTTTAGCTTTCAAAGCACATGTATAGATTTTGAAGATTTTCTGTCTGTCAACCAATGACATCCATTTTAATCACCACGACACAAAATTGCCTATAATACTTTGTAACTGTTATAGTTGTCCCTTCACCTTCACCTGACTCTTCATTGTGATGCTTGAAGAAGCCATTCTATCTGACCAGCAGTAACATCCTACTGTCTGAGCCTTTTGTCTTTTTGGCTTTCAGTGCCATCTTCTTCAGATACGGACTGTTTCACTCTTCTGATTGTTTGCTTGTAACGTTTAAGCATTTGGTGATTTTGCCAATCACAAATCTGAAATATGCTGGATTTTTATTTTACTTTTTGAGTAGGGTGTTCATAACATTACCACATGTTTTATTGGCATGAAGGAACATTCACATTACTTTCAACAAAAACAGTTAAAAAAAATGAAAAAAAACATTTAAAGGTAGTCTAGTGAAATAGGTGTACAGTGAAAACACATTCCTAAGCAGTATTATTAACACTAGAATTTTGTATAACATAGTGATGGGCTTGAGGAGTGTGTTGTTTGATTGTAAGGTATCATGGGTACAATGTATTTCTCTCCTGCTGTGTGTATTGTACATGTAAACTTTTTAAGCAAGGTGAGTTTTTTTTTTTATTTTATTTTTTTACTTTTTTTGGATTGAGGAAGTGGATGTATCAAAGCCCCTTGCCCACTAGAGGGCTCCTGGAGTTTGTGAATTACTGCTAAAAGTTTCTTTTCAAGCATTAAGTTTCAAAAATGATTGAGGGAAAGTTAGATTGAATTTGCACAGCTTATTTTATATATTTATTTTTTAAAATTCATCTTTTTATTGCATGAGAGTATCTGATTTCTATCTGTCGTTTTGTTGGTGGCATCATTAATATTTGAATGACAGACATCCATGTTTGCTGAGATACTTTGAACATTAGCCACACACCTCTGCACCGGTGTGTGTGAAAAATTTGTGTTTGTGGTATGAATGTATTTGCCGTGCTATTTAAGATGCATTTTTTCCAGTAAAAATATTTTACTGCTGCTTATTTTCTTTTTATCTTTGACTGCTTTTGATGTGTTGAATATTTGCACTTTAAGTTTTTAAAATGTGACATATACTTAATTTTTGTTTGAGTGCTTTTGTAAGGTAGGGGTCTTTAGTATTAAGAACATATGCAGAGTACCTAGTTAATTCTAGTGTTGTTCTTTTATCTCAATAAAATATATCCTATATAAATATTAATTTTTTTAGTTCCCTGCTAACTGTAAGGCCAATTTTCTCAAAAGGATACCTGTAAAGATGACTAAAACAGATGCAAAGAGAACTAAGCAGTATTATAATTAGGAAGCAGCAGCAATGTTTCAGTTAGAGCAGTTTAAGTATTGAATTTAAATTATTCTAAATATTCCAAATATTTTCAGGATTAATATCTTTTCGTCTGCAATGGACTGGCGACCTGTCCAGGGTGTCCTCCGCCTCTCGCCTGAAATGTCTCGCTGGAAATGGGCACCAGCGCCCCTCCGACCCAACCAGGGACAAGGGTGTAAGAAAATGGATGGATGGACGGATGGATGTCTTTTCTTGCAAATCTGATTTTTGAAGTCAGTAAGCATTATATAAGTAAGATGCAGAAAAAGTAGATTCTTTCATAACATTGGCAAATGGTATTCTGTTGAAGTCCCTTTATTCTCCCCATGTTGATAATTATTAGACATTAGCTTTGGAAGGAAGATTGGGATTAGGGCTAGAAATGAGTTTGCAATAAGGGTTGAAATTTGGATTGAACTAGGGTTTGAAGGGAGGGTTGGAATAACTGTTGAAAGCAGGGTAAAAATTAGGGTTGGAAGGAGTGTTGAAATTAGGATTGGAAAGAAGATTATAATTAGAGTTGGGTTAAGGATGGAAGGAAGGATGGTTGGAAGGAGCATTGGAATTAGGGTTTGAGTGTTGGCTGGAAAGGGCATTTGAACTCTAAAACGGGATAGAATTAGGTTCGAAGAAGGATCTGAATTAGAGCTGGAAGGAGGATTGGAAATAGGGTTTAAAGGAAACTTGGAGTAAGTTGTTATGAGGAATAGAAATAGGGTTAGAAGGAGGGTTTCTCTCCTGCTGTGTCTAATGTAACTTGGAAACTTTTTAAGCAAGCTGAGTCTTCTTCCTTTTTTTGAATTGAAGTAGATGTATTAATGTTCCTTTTCCACTAGAGGGCTCCCAGAGTTTATATATTACTGCTTAAAGTTTTTTTTCTAAGTGTTAAGTTTTTCAAAATAATACAAAAACGACTGAGGGAAAGTTAGATTAAATTTGTTCAGCTTGTTTATATATTTATATTAAAAAATATATTTTTATTCCATGAGAGAATTTGCTTTGTATCTGTCTCGTTTTGTTTGTGGCTTCATTAATTCTTGAGTAAGACATCCTTCATGTTTGTTGAAATATCCTGAACATCTGTGGAGAACAACAGTTGCTAAACATCGAATGTTACCTAAAAGGCAAGGAAAGATGTGAGCACTGCAAGTGTTTTTGTCACACACCTCTGCACTAGTGCGTGTGAAAAGGTTGTTTGTGGTATGAATGTATTTGCCGTGCCATTTAAAATGCATTTTTTTACAATAGGTTTTCTTTTTTTCTGTGACTGATTTTGATTTGTTGAATATTTTCACTTTTTTAATGTGAAAGCACTCAAACCTTACAATGGTTTAAGTGTTTTTGTAAGGTAGGGGTCTTTAGTATTAAGTACATATGCAGAGTACCTCATTCTTGTGGTGTTCTTTTATCTCAATAAAATATATCCTGCATAAATATTATCTTTGTATTTTTTTTAGTTCCCTGGTGAGTTTAAGGCCCATCTTTTAGTGGCCTGAGGATATCTTAACTAGACACTTTAAGGCACCCATCTAATTATTGTCAGGTTAAGACTAGTTATTTTGCTTTTGAGTGATTTTATTACTGTTCTGGGAGGGCAACTGTTTGCTCTCACAAAATGTGGAGAAAAATCGGCAATGTAAAAAAGAGATGTGTATTCCTATATCTCAAAAATACATTTCATATTCTAAAACAGCTGAGTAATTCACTATGGCAAGGTATAAGGTGAAATATTAACAGATTAAATTCTTACTCTAAAAAAAAGATACCTAAAAAATTACTTACAAAGAGCTATGTAATGCATTTCTTGACTAAAACCTCACATTATGTTCAAAGTAAAATACTTACTTCCTGTAAATATTCAAATAGTGCTTGAGGGAAAAATACAAAAAAGAGACTGCATTCAAGACCTTAGAGAAAAAAATATTTTTAAAAAGTTTCCAATATAAATTAATGTGAAGCAGTGATGTTTCCATTAAGTTCAATACTGAAACTGGGCAGTTTCAGTATTGAACTTCAGTATTTTTGTGCATTATTTTCTGAAATAAGTAAGAAATATATAAAGTGAAAAGAAGATTATTCTTCCATAAAAGCAAATGTGTATTCTGTTGAAGTCCCTTTAGACTCCCCATTTTGGTAATTAAAGGGTTGCTTTGTGCCTCAGTATTAATGTACCAGGACTAGAAGCAGATGTGTTCACCTTAACAATGGTACCCTTAAACTAGATTGACATTTATAAGAAAAAATAAAATATCTAAAGTTATGCCCAATTCCTTAGACTGACTGATTCATATTTGAATATTATAAAATGTCTTCCCAATATTCAAGTACTTACTTTTGAAGATAAAAGCACATTTTGTAGTGACTCAAGTACTTGCAGTGGGTCTGTATCCAAGGCATTGTGCTGAGCTATTAGTGCTAATAGGGAATATCCTGAATAGAGCAGGAAGTAAGAGGAAGAACAGCCATATCTACCACTACACTACAGGAAATGGCAGATGTTGCTTAATTTGCCACATTTTTACAGCAAAAGCGATACTGCACGCCAGAGCAGAGAATTTACAAATGAAAACTTTTTTTGTCCTTCTTTTACCCAGAGTAACCTCTCACTGATGATGACCAAGAGAACAACAGAAAACATGTTTATGCAACTAAATGTTACTTAGGCCCTGGGGAGACCAAGCCCTGCCTGTTTGAACTACAGGAGGTGTAAACACAACACAAAATGATTTCCTTTTATTGAAAATGTGGTAAAATAGTATTTATTTCACAGAAACATACCAGTACAGGAAGAAAAACAGCTTATGATGATATGTGTTGTACACATATTGCAAGACAAAAAAAAAGAAAAGAAAAACTATTTACATCTGAGCGAGGATGCCTGAGTGTATTGAGCTTGTAAGATTAAAAACCAACAGGCTCCATACAGTATCACACTGCAGAGGGATAATGAAAGAATTCTGTCCACAGAACCAGAGGAAACACCACCAAAGTGAAACAGAAATACATCCATAGATGCTCACGATGTAGAAACAAAGCAGGTAGCTGTCAACCTCAAACCAAGGGAAATAAATGACAATGATACTGAACTAAGCACATAGAATCCATACTGAGAATGTTTCAGATCCAATCTGCAAATATGAATTTTTTTCAGAACCACAAACACAAATTTATTAATTTCAGCAATGTGTCAAAATTAGGGGTATAGTCTATCTGCTTTTCATTGAGAAAGTGGTGCCACCTTCCAACTCCAGTTTGATCCATATTATGTAAAAACAATAAAATAAAATAAAAAATCCAAATATTGACACAAAATTTAAGGGAAGAGGTCAGAGAGAAAATCTACGGTTCACTTGACAGGACAGAAATAAAATGAGTCCTAGAAATGAGTCAGAATAAAACTGATTCACTATCCATACAGTAAGTGTACAGCAACACAGCTTCATGTAACTGGGGTCAAAGACACAAATACATATCGCAGGAAAGGTTCTGCAGACATGAATTATACTCAGTCAGTAGTGCTAGTTCTAAACCTAAACCATGTGTTATTTGTATTGATTTAGAGTGCCTTGCAGAAGTATTCACTAATGAAACATTAATAGATTTTATGTCAAAACGTTTATCTGGTCAGATGAGATCAAAATTAAGCTTCCTGGCCTGCATGCAAAATGCCCCATGGAGAGTCATGGTGATGGCAGAAGCATGATGTGGGGATGCTTGTTCTTTTTTTCAGCAAGGACAACGAAGCAGAGAAGCAAGATAGATGGAACAATATACTGGACAATCCTGGAGCAGTAAAAGTAAATGAGGTGTATTAGCAGCTCTTGTCAACAACATATATTCCACATGGTACTGTGGAATATTGCCTCTGCTGCCCAAATATTACTCCACATGTCATGACTGTCACACAGCAACAGTCTTCAGTCAGAGGCCTTTTCAGATTTACTGCAATACTAGCTGCTACTGAAGACTCTGAAGATGCTTGGATGATTTGAGATACGGCGACATTTAACTGAAGATAAATTGAAAGCATATTCATGTGTTCGAATGATTACATAAAAAATACTCTTGCAAGGCACTGTACCAACAGCATTCCCTTTTGAGAGTTCAAAGGTCACAATCAAAGTCTTTTCACTAATTCTCTAAAATATTTGTTAATTCGTGACTGAGCAAACCATGTCTGCAAACCTACCCCTATGAACAGGTTTATAAACACCACATACACTTTAACATCCATTATCTGTGATATACAGTGATAATATACAGGTAAGCTTTGCTGGAATCCATGCAAAAAATATATATATGAAGTTAGCTTTAGAAAACATATAGTCGTCAAACTGGAACAATTTGACTTAGATGCACCCTTGTGTTTCTAAAACTAGAATTAAACAAAAAAAAACATTTACATTTGCAAAATAAAGTCAAAGGATAAAAGAAAGAAACAAAAACAATGAAGGAGGAAGTAAAGGAAAAAGCTGTAAAAGAGGTATTTCAGAACTTTAACATTTTCGTGAGTTGGTGTGTAGAGTGCAAGCAACCCTTGTCAGTTTATCTTGTGCACATTCAGTTATATAAACTTTCACTGACAAGTTGACGGTTAATTAACACAATATCAGAGTTTATCAATGTGACAAAGCTGTGCAATCCTCAAAAGACAACTATGGGTTTCATTAATGCAGTTGCAGTGAATCTTCTCACCCGATCCCAGCCTTTACTGTGTTCCTCAAAAAGTGCTCAATGTCTTCAGCATACCAAAACCCATTCATTTACAGTGGTGTTCAAAACCACACGCTAACATCCGTCGTAACTGTCCACAAGCCACCTCCCTGAAGTAAAAGGAGCCCCATGTTGAAAATAGAAAGAAGTTGCAATGCAAATATTTGGATCCTACTAATATGATCTGCAATATGCAAACTTTCTGCATCCTCTGGAGTTGAAAGAAGGGGTTACACAGCAGAAACTATGACTATATGTGTCAGACTTTGACATAGCTCTTTAGTAGACTTCTAAGGAAGATGCTTTCATCTCAGTTTTACTGTAAAATGAAATACTTTGATTTTCTTATCCTTCTCTTGGGCAATATACATCTAATAATTTCATTTTGTAATCAACTATCTTAACATACATAAGCAAAAAAAAAAAAACTTCACATAGGACGTTAAATTTTCTTCTCTTTCTTCATGACGGTGATAACTGTCACCTTTTTCTTGAGAATATCTTTTTCTTTAATAAAGTCTTTAATAAAACTCCCAGGATTTTGTAAGGCCCCTTTAGACTGGGTTAAAACCATCTCATGGTCTCTAAAACCCTCATGATCATTCAGACTGGGTCGTGCCAAATCCTACCCAGATTTCACATTTCATTGTGAGGCCAATTATTGTATTACTCTTCTCACAATTTGTTTAATCTCCGTCTCTTTCACCACTCTATATGTGGGATTTCTGCACCTCAACCTTCAGTTTCAGCCTTATTTCAGAGAAGGTGCCACCACAATTGTTTATGTAATGCTTTCATGTAATAATTTTGTATTAACCTTATTGGCTTCTGCTTAGTCTTCCTCCTTACCCCTACTTATCGCCAGTCTCTTTCAAATCAAACTTTCTTCAGTGGTCAATTTGCTTTCTCAAAGGTGGTAAATCGTTCCACCTCCTGATCTATCACATAATCTTCTTTCAGTCTTTGTACCATCTAAAAAATACACTGGTCAGCAGAATATGATGCAGTTCATAACATTGAGGATAGTGAGCAGCAACTTTGCCTGTAGTCCAATTGCTGCCTGAATAAGAAATGTGACACAAAGATTAGCAGGAATTGCCTCTGAAATTCATCAGATTCATATTAATGAGAAAAATATAGGGTGTTGTAAACCACGGTCCTTTGGATAATGCTCTGACAGCACATATGCCTTGAGATCTCAACAGATCAATTTGTATGACATGAGAAAAATTAAAGTATTTGGTACTGGAGGGTTCATGCTTGCAATTACTTTTGTGCAACTATGAAGCGGCATCTGGTAGCCTGATGGGTATTTATTTATTTTTTAAATTCTGAACTGCAGCAAGAAAAACAAAACTTTTTGCACAAGGTGTATATGCACAATTTGGAGTTGTGTGCACTTCTCCACAGCTGTGGAAACTTGTTTGACGCCCAGTGCAAAACTATATCTATGTTCAAGGCGGAAGTGTATTTATTAGCACGGAGTGTTTGTTTAAGCTGCTCGGTAAAATCCTCCTGGTTGCAGCCAGGAGAGCGTTGTGTGAATAACAGCTGCTCTGCAAAGTAATACATTTCTTGAGTTTGAGTAGAATTAGGTTGTAGGCCAGTCTCTCAAATTCTGATGACCAAACCAACTGTGGTGCATAATGGCCACATATCATGAACACGGTTACCAATGCAGGACTCCTTCATGCAACACTGAAACAGGTTGCCACCATGACAATAAACCAAACAGCTGAGGAACTCTCACACTGCAAAGACCATTTTAACGTCATGTTCTGGTTTTAGTACAGTTTAAAGGGACCCTAAGAAAGACTTGATATTTATTACACTATACATTTCTTGCTTTATTTGCAAATTGTCTGCAAAAAGCGAATATTTTTGAATGTTTTAATGTAGTTTTCCTTTGAGTTTTCAATTCAATTTCAATGGGTTCAACTTGTGATGGAAGGTGATGGAATTTAATTGTGTATCAAAAACGTTCTAAGATATTTTATATATGACTAAGTAAGTAACGTCTTAATGCTGGTGATTTGTGAAAGGCCAGTCTCTCTTCTTTTCCTTCTCAGTCTGTATTTCAGTCATATAAATACTAAATGTCCATGGATGGATAAAAGACATAAATGAACAAGAAAATACATGTACTTTAAGTGACAGACAACATAATGGGGTCATGCAACATATCACGGTATCATGCAACATAAAATGGTTCATTATAAACCAGATAAAGTCCTTACTACCCAACATTTTCTCCTTCTCCAAAACCCATAATGTCCCTCAGGTCCAAAGCAGGTTACAGATTGTTTTCTAATCTCCCCTTCACCCTCCCACCCCCTTCAGCAGAGGCTGTAATGCCCATTGTTGCTGCTTTGGCATCAGACACACTCACACAGACTGGCAGAGCTTCTGCTTTCTTCACAGCATTGAGTCAGTCAATGTAAGAATGATTGTGTTTATTCACAAGGAGAGACTCATAAAATAAATGAATGAAAAGGAAATGTTCTGGTTGGGGGAGAAAGAGCCAAGCGGTTCCACAATAAAATCCTATCTCTTTGTGTTTGGCAGCTGAATTTCTTGTCCTATTTTGTTGGTAAAAAAAAAAAAAAAAAGTTCAAAAGGCACAAAGAGTCAGTCCATCTGAAGCAGCATTGGTTGTGAAAGTAGAATTGTTGTGGTGGTGTGTTATTTTCCGTTCCTCTGAGGAGTTATCGCGGCTTAAGTAAGCAGAGTTTGGTCTCAGGTTTCTCCTGACGACTCTGTAATGCATTATGGGTAGTGCAGTTAATTGGATGCCACTGAATAAGTCCAGCGAGGCTTCCAAAACGTTCCCCTGCAGCATTGTGGTAAATACCGAAAAATTCTCCGTTCCACTCTTGTCCCCGTTGTCCTGGAAGTTGGATGGAGTAATGCTCTGTTCATAATTTCAGCTGAAATGTGGATGGTCAGGATGTGGAGTAGATGTTTACTCACTGCTGAAGCTGACAGGTTGTGGACACTTCAAATAAACCTGAGAAGAAAAACACACAAAAAAAGGCAGGGTGAAGAAGGGAGAAAAATGCAGCTGCAGAAAACATATAAATCATAGCATAATTTGTTTGAAAGCATGTATTTAAAAGGCAGAGATAAATGGAAGATATGCAGGCATACATAGTTATAATCTGTTTGTGTGTGTTTGCGTGCGTGCGTGTGTTTGTGTGCCAGCCTTATAATCAAAAGTTGGCAGGCTATCTGAAGGGTTGTCTCAAAGATGTTTATAGCAACTCTTTGAACCATATTGCATCGTAGTAAAGCAGAAAAAACCACGAAAATCTTCTCATTGGCTAAGCATGCTTTTGATGATCATCAGTGGAGCTATTTAAATCACAGTAAAAAAGCATCCAAAGTAGGATTTTAATTGGATTCAAACATGTAGGCTGCTTCTTTTCAAAACTCAGAGATGAATCTGGTAAACAAACTAAATAAAAACAAATGGCTGTGACCTCCACTGTCTTTCCAATATAAAACGGTTCACAAAGGTTTTCACACGCCTTGAACTTTTTCACTTTTTGTCACACCATGCTACTATAAAAATCGAATTTGATTGGATTTCGGTCTGGTCTGTGTCTACATACCCAGGTGTAAAAAGTTAAATATTTCCTTAAGGAAAAAAAGAAAAGAAAACTTACCTTGACACATTAAATGCTGCCAGGTAAGTGTCTCATTAGATTGGCATAGATTTCATCTTGACCATAGAGGCGAGTTCTTGTTTGGTTGCATGTTCCCGCCGTTTCTGTCTCATCCTAGAAATAATAATGATAATAATAAAGAAATACTAATACGTAAAGTCTCAGTCAAACATATGGGATGTATGTGTGTGTGTGTGTGTCTTACCATATGACAAAAATAAGGGAAAGGACGGTGGTAAGTATAAAGATGGAGAACACAACCAAGAGGATCACCAGACCCAAATTACCATCATCCCCTTGTACGACACCTAATGTGGGATGAAAGTGGGGAGGGGAGAGAAGATATAAGCAACACAGGGTATTGAGGGTCTACCAGATGGAAGATGCAAAACAGCAGAAAGTTGATGAAAACGGAGGAGCGTGTGACTGAGGAAAATTGGGGCAACAAAAGGATAAGAAAAGCCAGTGGGTGTAGCTGAGCTTTAATAAAAACAGAAGACATTTCACAAATTTCTAGTTTGTTGTTTACAAACTAAACAGACTGCCAAAACACTGATGATGCGTTGCTGGATGTAATTACTCCTGAGTTAAAAGTCAATCTCAGGATTGCTGTTCCAGATTTTACAAAAAAAAAACAACATTCATTTATTTCACTTTTATGGGGGAACAAAACTCTTTTATGGATGCAAATAAACTGAAAACAATCAGCTTTAAATGCGTGATCAACATTTTACATGCAGACTGAAAAAACCCCGGCAGAAAATCAGTTTTCAGCTCATCTTTTAGTTCCACTCACTTTCATACTCCCTGGTCTCTTGTTTGTGTTTGTGTACACTTGCAGGTTCCCTGCATGTTTACAGTTTAGAAGGGATAACTGCAACTGCAGGTTACTTTCAACTCTGTCTTACCCAGATATATGGGTGTTACTATCTACTTAAATTTTCATCCAGGATCCAAAAATCACATTGAAGAACACAGCACACTGTCGGAGCAATGTACTACAATTATATGTAATGGAGGATAGGACCAAACAAGAGGTACATGTTTGGTCTTATCTAGACTATAATGACTGTAAATAATGCCCTCTGAGCTTTCAGCTGCATTAATGACTGATTAGACATTTATATGCTGCCAAAACAAACAGAAGAGCTATGAAGCAGATTATCCTGCAGTTTCTTTGATATCAGGCCAATAAATAGTTAAGAACGCAAAATCCAAAACAAGAATGAGGATAAATGACACAAGCTGTGCACATCCTCTACCTAGACAAACACAGTTCATGAAATACAGTCACACATAGTTAACAGTTAAGCCAAAAAGCATAAGTAGTGACATAAAAAAGTTTGGAGAGATACACACACACATTATAAGAAAACTAAAATAAAGCTACAAAGTACAAAAGTAACTTTTGAAGTAATTCACAACCCTTGAACCCTTCCACCCTGGAACATTTCTACAGTTAAATACTGTAGCATATTTTCTGGTGATTATGCAGGGAGACTGTAAAATGTTATTGCACAATGTGAAGTGGAAAGAAAAGTGAATATAGTTTAGAAAACGTTCCACAAAATAATCTGAAAAGCACACATTTATATTCAATCTGTGAACATCTCACTCTATGAGATGTACAAAAAAAGGAGCCCCTGACACTGAAAGTCTCCCTGTAGCTCAACAGCAGACATGCATTAGTCCCACATCATTGTCTAAACCAGGGGTGGGCAATCCTTGTCCTTGAGGGCAACTCTTAGACGTCCTCCTGGTGCAACACACTTGAATCTAACAGCTGAATCACCTCCCAAATGCAGTCAAGTTCTCCACAGTCCTGCTAATGACCTCATTATTTGACTCAGGTGTGTTGAAGTAGAGATACGTCTAAAGGTTGCAGGAGACCAGCCCTCGAGGCCTGGAGTTGCCCACGCCTGGTCACGGTAGACCGTGTCAGTGTTGTATACTGCAGTGGACCAGAGGTGAGCAGGCTAGGCTAGTTAGATAAACAGAGAGCTTGAAGAAAAGTTAAGGCCTGAGTCATCTAAAAATCATCATCATAACCTCTCAGGATATGTCTGTCGGAGCTGTGGAGGATGTAGGTGTTTTAAGTCTTGATGTTTTGGTTTTGCAAGTCTGGTCTCTGTGCATTGCACCGATGATAATAACTATTCTGAGCGCATGCATCTGTGTGATCAATCACTCTCCCAGTCTTTCTCACTGCATTTATTGCAAATATCCATAAGATGTTCAGCCTTTAAAACATTTGAACTTACATTTTAAAAGTTCTTACATCTCACCGCTTCATTCATTTATTTTATCTTGAGAACTCCTTGCTTAAGATTTTAGCTCACTGAACCACTTCGAACCCTTTTTCAGTCACTTTATGTTTGCTAAATTGTTAATCATTCATCAGTAAATATTGCTGTATTGAACAGTGATTCATAAAAAGCAAACTTGTAAAACTGCAATGTTTAATGTGATGCAGTTGAACATTTGGGTGCAACTCAAGTTTGTGCTGGTGAGAAAACGCTAGGCACACCAGCGCAGCCAGTGAAAAAGTTAGTCCAGAGGCATGCAACGTGATGCTGGGCCAAATCATGATGCTATTTGCTCACTAACATTCCTTAGATAGATTCCTTAAATCTCCAAGGCCTTTACGGAATAGCTGCATTTATTCATAGAGGAAACTGGAAACATATAGGCACTAAATACAAATAATCAGCAAAGTTTTCAGACTTCTATTTTTAAAAATAGTTAACAAAATTATGTATAATTTTCCGTCCTCTTTACAATTATGGAAATACTTTTCCAAGACACCTTTATCCTAGAGGCTTTTTTGTAGGAATTTATCGCACTGCCTGCACAATTTTAGAAGAGTTTAAATAGCAGGAAATGTGTTTCACCTAATTAAAAAAGCATGTGGAAAACACAGGAAGAGCAGTGCGCTAGCTCTATATTTAAAATACTTTTAAGGATAAGCAGGACTGGTAATGAGGGAATTGTATAAATGGGACGACAACTGGCATTTTATTACACCCGGTTTGTTGCTGAGGAACAAGACTGCCAGGGGTCAGATATTTTAAAGAGACAAGCGAGTCTTACCGTGGGTTTTGGAGGTGAAAGTTTCAGGCGATGCGCTGAAGAGTTCGATATCGTCTGGGTCATCTGAAGTGTGAGTGGTGGTGTCGGCTGCAGTGCAAACAAACAGATGCAAACTTTGCCGTCGATGTACCAAATCCCGTGACTCAAACCACAAAAGAAACTACAGTCAAAGTTAATTATACTTAATGAAATATGTATGTGTTCCTGGCTGTACATTAGACACAAGTAATTAGAACCATCTCATTTCCAGCACTTCACCATTCATCCAGTTTTATTGCATTCCAGTTTTCTATCCAAACATTGTTGTCTTCAGTCCAAATCTCTAGTAGATTTGATCTAATGAATGTTTCTTTCATAGTTTCTCAAAAAATTACAATATCAACGTAGACGTATAGAAGGTTTCACTCATTATTTTTACCTATTTATGTCTAATTCAATCATTTCAGTCAACCCATATATTTTCATTTGTCACCAAAAATATCCATTAATGTAAAAAAAAAAAAAAAAAAGAATCGTCCTTGTGGATTTAGTGTCCCACCTTGCCAGGGCGTATGGAAACTCAGGGCGCTCCATTCACTCCACTGGCTCTCCGGGCTGACGTCGTCGCGGGCTCGAACCTGAACCTGGTTGGAGTGGTGTGCTGTGGCGTCGGGTATTTCAATTGTATTCTCTTCTGTCATCATCTGTTTTTGGAGAGACAAAAAAGATGCTACTGATGGCACAATCACAACACTGTATAGAGCAGGGGTGGCGTTCAGCATTAAGAGCCAATAACGTGGGCGCGGGTTTGATTGACTTACCTCTGACCAATGCATGGATCCCTCTGGTCTGTATCGAATATGAAATTTCAGGGGAAAGAAACGGTCCTCTGGCCAAGACGACGGATTCTCCCATGAAACCCATAACTTTGATGGATAACCTTCCATTTCCTGTACGAACACAGACCGTGGAGGGTCTGGTTTCACTGTAAAACCACAAACAAGCACAAAGTTAGAAAGTGAATAACTGAACACACATTTTATTTTTTTGTTTGTTTTTTTTTTTTGAAGAAGAAAGAATAGTTTTAAATACAATAGTGTTCCGGCTGTAATAGACAAAGACAGTGTAATTTAGAACCAGGCAGTGTTTCCTAGCATTAAATTAAGACAACTCTGTTTCACATAATTTAGTTTTATGAGACACTATTATAGCTCCCCTTTAAAATCAAAAATAAATTTTTTTAAAATCACAGATTTCTTATGTGGCCTTACAAAGCTCATTTAATCTGATTTTGTGGTAAGACGTCTGGGACCCAAGAGCGTTTGTCTCTGTGACTCCAAATGTGTGGATAGTCTGCCAGAATGCGGGATCTTGTACAACACAGTGCCTGTTGGTGGAGTCCACGATGCACAATTTGGTTGGCTCCTTCTCTTCCTTCCCTCTTGAAAACAAGATCAAAAGTGTTTAATTATTATTATTATTTAAAAAAAAACAAAAAAAAACATTCTGAATTTGTCCGTTCCGATGCAGTAATTGTCTAGTACCTGAATGAGGTGTTGTACTTGGCTGGCAGGAAGGTTTTCACAGAGTCCCTCCAGGAGCAACGAACAAGTGTGTGATTGGGTACACGGCAGGAAATGCTGAGCAGCCCAGGGGGATCTGACAAACAAGAGCGTCCCCATTATGAACCACAACAATCAGGAGGGCTTTGACCAGCAGAAGGCAAAACTCCCAGTTCCTTAGAAGGAAGCTCAGTTGGAAGCCCTTTCCTGTTTGAGACAGTGGCAGGATGTGGATGGCTTTGTGATGGCTGATAAGACGAGATTCCTCTGAGGACTAATAGCTCTGTTCCATTTATCACTGATTTTATAAGTAATCTTACTATAAACAGAAAAACATTCATAATACTACAATGACCTTTCACTGGAATTACACTTGCAAGTTTTTCAGTTTATACCTCTCTCAGCTTTTCACACTCAGAAGTGGACATTTTTGCTCATTGCTCATTTTCTTTATTTAATTAAAAAACGCTCAAACGCATTTATTAATTATCTATTGGTCTGCACTAACTGAGCCATTCTAACATGAATTATGATGTTTATGAATGTGCTTTAAGCTATACCGTGCTAGCATGTACTGCCTGAAAATTAACCTTAACTTTGTCATGTATGCATCTGCAGCCACTTCCCCATCCACGCTGATTGTGTGTTCTTGTCCCTTCTGAACAAAAACATGCCTACAGTTTGGTCACACCACCACCTTGTTTCACTTTGTCTGCTATGTTCAGGGAGTTGGATGCATTCAATTTCCCTTTCATCTAAGCAGAACACCCTCCATGATTTTTCTCTGTCCCCTGCATTACATAAAGCTGCAGTATGTAACTTTTATAAAAAATATATATGTTTTGACATATTTGTTAAAACTATCACCAAGATTGACTCATACTATGCTGTCATAACAATGACAGTTTCAACCATGGTATAAAAAAAATATCTTTTTCCTTTTTTTATATATATTTTTTGTAAAAGTTTTGTATGTACTGCAGTTCTATGGTAAACCTTATTGCTGACCTGTCTGGTGTGTTGCATTTGGTCTTCATGATTTGTGCACCGATGTTCTCAAACAAACATCCCTGTTTGTGTGTAATTTCAGTAGAATGG
Organism: Brachyrhaphis roseni; assembly: GCA_903066815.1. Classification (NCBI taxonomy): domain Eukaryota; kingdom Metazoa; phylum Chordata; class Actinopteri; order Cyprinodontiformes; family Poeciliidae; genus Brachyrhaphis; species Brachyrhaphis roseni. The sequence goes on from CAEFZY010027975.1 coordinate 82,236, forward strand.
CTACATTTCTACAGATAATACACACCAGATTTTGTTTAGGAGTATCAGAGAAAAGGGGTCTCAAGAATACTTTGATACTTTTGTTTCTAAAAAATAATAATAAAAAAAATATGAATCAGTATTCATCCACTTCACAGCCATGCATTACTTTCAGTTAGTATATCACATATAATATCATGAAACACATTGAAGTTTAAGTGATATGAATACTTTTGCAAGAAGACATTGTGTATGTGTAATGATACCTTTTAACTCCTAAACCTTCGTATTTCAGAAGAAGTCAAAGCATCACTTACAGCCCAGTTGGAGTATGACAGAGTGGAGGAGGAGCCCGCTGTCGTCATAGCAGCTGTAGTTGCCCTGTGCTGATTGGTCGACGAGAAACAGGACTAAGCTTCCGTTGAATGTCACTTGGTGCCAGGACAACACGGAGCTGTGGTTGTGATGCCACACCACAGGGAAACTAAACAGAGGAAGGTACTTTATTAATTTTGATGGGAATCTTTCATACTAACTGTGTTCTTTGTCATTTTTGCCACAATACTCATGAAGATGAAACTTCCTCTTAGTGCTTGTAATATGCTGGTCTTCCTACCTGATTTGTGACTTCCCACATGCCAGTGTCACGTTCGACTCCAAACGCCCAAACTGCACGTCCGACACTGCAAACACAGACACCGCATAAAACATTAAAGAGCATTTCGTGCTCGCTTCCAGAATGTGCACACGGAGCAGTCTGACATACAATGTGTCTGCACTGTCTACGTTAATGTGATTCAAGCACCATCACTAACAATCCAGTCAGCAGGGTTACAATAACATGACCATACACGGTTCGGGATCCGGCAAACTGAGGAGTCTTTGGCACACACCGTAAAGCTGCTGCAGAGTGTTTGTGTTTTATCTTTTAAAGCTGGTTGTAGTCAGTTTTGAAATATTACTGTCTTTCAAATAAATCCACTTCGAAACCGCTTTAAAAGTAGAGCCCCACTGGGACCAATAAAGTAAGCTACACTTTAGAACTCAAATAGTCAAGAGGAATAGACTACAATAAACTCTGTCTTGTGTCTGGATTAAGTATTACTATTTAAAGGCTATAAAATAAATAAGTAAATAAAACATAAGAAGCAGTACCCCAACTACAATATACTGTATATACTTATGTACGTTAAAAAAAGCGTAATTTAGATACAGATATTTACGTAGCTATACGGAAAAACAAAGACAAACAACCACTAGTTAGTTTGTTTACTCCACGTATCCCACAATGCAACATAAACGTGACTATGGGAAGCAGTTTACCTCAGGCTTGCAATGATGAGCTTCAGACAACTTTACTAGTAGCGCTAGTAATTTCGGTCAATGCTGTATAGATTAAATGCACCTTTTGAATTAGAGTGGACCACATAATACCTGCATAAGTGATCCAACGTCTTCATATCACTTCAGGATTAATATCAAACTGTTAATGGTACCAAAGCTGAATAAACAGAAAATGCCAGATGTAGTTCAACTGCAAAAGTCTGAGATTTCTATCACTAACATGTGGAGAAATCTTCAATGTCAACACTTGCCAACTCAAATAAAACTGAAGGGTGGTATTGATTTAAAGTATAGCAAGTGCAGTGTTTACTCGAGCAAATATTTGTGGTGGCTGTAGTAATTTGCAAAGAAGATATTCTATCTAGTGTGTGTGAGAGTATTTGAGCACATGTTTAGCTTGGCTTCGTAACGTGAAAGCTGGCATTTACGAGAGATCTGGGGTGAGAAAAGGGAAAAAAAAACAAAAAAACAGCATAGTTTGGGCTGCCAGTGTGCCACGCAAACAGCTTCATTAATTCACAACCTCAGCCGCTGAGGCATGCACACTCCCTGCTGGCCTCTCCTACCATAGCAGCAAACAATCTACCCTTAGTTTTATGTTTTTATCTAATCTATTTTAAAGAAAAACTACTCAACTGCAGAAAAAATTTCTTAATTACTAGTACTACCTAAAACGGTTTATGGATCTGCTGTGTGTCTGAAATAAACAAACTTGGTTTTCACTTGCAGCTTGTAGTTAGCGTTTTTTTTTCTTTGTAATGCTCTCTGCTGATTGTGGCTGCATGAACTGAAACAGCTGGAAATGAGTTTCACAGGGACTTTGTGGTTGAATTTAGATTTCTGAGAGTGAGAGGTGAATGGTGAAAGCGGAGGAGAACACTGAAATCTATTGAGACCTTCTAAAGTGAAATAAAGTTGTTAATAATGCTGTGGAATGTAGGACATAACTAATCACATATGACAAAGGGCAAGGTCAATAAATTTTAATTTCAAGACGGATGTTGTGGGAGGGTTAATACGTCGATAAAACTAATGTCTGGTTGCCTGAAAACTCAAAAGTTACCTTAACAAAGAAACAACACAAGAATTTTTACACAGAAAAAAAACTGCTATTAATATTGTGAGTTGATCCGTGAGTGCTGAAACTGCCATCCACAGGTCAAACCAGTCAAGCCGAAAATTGACTAATTGAGCTTGAGCAATTGTTGGATTCCTGTATTTCTAAGTGAATAAAAAATTCCCGAAATTCTGGACATTAGCCAAGTTTCAGTCAGTAGGTTTAAAGTTTAGATAAGAAAACATTAATACATTAAGAAAGATAAAAAAGGATCATGCACATGAATGTACAGATAACACAAACTGGAAGCAAAGTATTTTACACATATTTCACTTGCATGAAACTAAAAAATAACCTGGAAAATCTCAATTTTACTCCGTAGTAAAGGGACTGTTGCATTCAGTGTTTTTCTAATCATTACGGCAAGCATACAGTCGCATCTAAAATTATTCAACCTCTACTGCAAGTTAAACTTTTTGTGAAAATGTAAAATTGTTCAGATTTGCAATAAACAACCTGAACCAGAAGAGGCCAAAATGCTAAGTAGGACTAACACCGCAATTATTTTAACCAATTTTACAATTAATCTTTATTGTTCATGACTTATGCAATCTCAAAAATATTCAACGCCCTAAAGAAAATTTTCCATGAGAGCACACGTGGTTCCACTACACGCACCAGGAGGCTGTGGACAAGAGACCCGTCATGATCCTGCCGGGAGACTCCAACTAAAGAAGACTGGAGGCTGAAACTGAAACTTGTGGCGATACAACAATGTAATAGTCTCTGGGTTTGAACAATATGCAACAAGGTTATCTCACATGGTAAGAAAGAGTTCAGAACAAATCTAGACTTACGCTGTCTATAACAACTCGATTACTAAAGTTTACAAGTGGTTTTGTTTGTCCTATAATAGACCATTGTTCTTTCATATTGTATCACTTTCCTCATCAGTCTTTCCATTTACTCAGTCGATTTACACAGAGCCTCTCTCAACAATTTTAACTACATTTTCTTTTTTCCTTTCACCACACTCCATCCCTTTTTTTCTGCATATGTGCGTGTGCATGGGGTGTGTGTGCGTGGGTGTACCTGGGGCCCTGGTGTAGCACAAAGAGTTGGCTGGTCTGAATGTGTGTATTCATGTTTTATTGGCAGTGAAGTACATTATTCCCCAAACCCGCAGCGTTCCACTCATATCTGATTCTGCCTCTGGCAGGAGCACCCCGACATGTGCGCACACACACATGCAGACATAAAACAGCACATCCATTCATACACAAACATGCGTTTATGCACACACACACATCCACATAACGATGTTCACAGAAAGGCTTCAGGTTCGTCTTGACATTAAAATCAGATGGAAAAGCAGACACAGAAACTGCAAGCTGGATGAAACTCAGTACTTTCAAAACAATAGAAAGGAGCCTCAGGGTGCAACGGACGGCCTCATAGGAAGGTCAGTTTGTTCACTAATTAATATCGAAAAAAAAAAAAGAATGGAAAGTAAGAAGGGAAAAAGAAAGAAAAAAAAGAGCAAAAAAGAAAGAAAGCAAGCAAAAAAGGAAGAAAGATTAGATTTTCAGAGGCAAATAAAAATTCTTCAGACACAAATTAGCAATGTTTTAAGTCCTTCTTAGTTCAAAAAGTCTAAATACAGAAGTCCATAATAATTTGTTGTAGGTCTATCAAGACTATGCTTTAATTGCAAAACTACAAAAAAAAAAAAAAATCTAAGACTGTCAGAAGGACAGTGTTAGATTGGATGAGTGGATGAATGGATGAGTGGATCAGTGGAGTTAGATTTCACATAGCCATTGTAATTAAATGAGTAAAAGGCAGAGAACAATACTCAGAGGTTGCTGGTGTGATTTGCAATATGCTTTGATAAATTACATATGAATTAGGAAATTGTCTTATTTTACTGCTGGTGGCTATCAGAAAAAACATTGCACCAAGAACTAAGAAAAAAAGGCTGACTTTCATTTAGACAATTTATTGTCACAGTAAAACAATTTTTCTAAGAATAATCTGACTTGTAATTCCTGAAAAAGGGATGACGCATTGGGTTGTTACGAAAACAAAATATTTGCACTGCTTTGCTGACATTTGCATACTTGAATGTGCAGATATGCATGAGTTTAGGCACCTGATTGTGTTAGAAAATGGGTGAGCGCACAAAAACACAATTTGCTTAAATCACTTAATCACAACAGCTCATGAAATAACATCTGTGCAGTTAACTATTAATGCAGCCATGGCACACACCGTAGAGGGCAATGCTTCAGACTGATCATAATGAAGTGAGGCAACAAAAAAAATGCATAAGTTTGCTACCCAGCTTTGAAAACCAAACTGTTGCTCCATTTGCTCTGTTGGTCAGGTTGCTATGTGCACCTGTGTGTTTGATGGCTAAGAGGCAACCACAAGGCATTTCTACACACCTGAAAAATCACCTGTTTGATAGTTAGGATGTTCTGCTTAAACTGCAAACACATTTCAATAATTACACGTTTCACTCTAAGACCTGCTGAAATCCTGAACTATGGCTCTGTTATCCATGACTCTCTGTCACTATAGCTGGAATTTTACAAAGGCAAAAAGTAAATTAAAAAAATCATATCTAACACAATTACGTCGCCCGTAAACCATAACAGCTTATCGGATTTAATTAAAGTCTGTTTTGACAGGTTTTTGTCTCATGACCTAAAGTTGTTATTGAAGGTGTTGTGCTGTAATAACTTTAGTCAAGTTTAAAACAAAAACTGGAGCTTCAGGTAATCATCTGTGGAAAATCAGGGCAGGAAAGGTGAGAAGTACTGTTAATCATTTAATTAATCTTTCCTATAGGGCACCATGACACATCTCTCAGATTTCTTTGCAACTAAATTAGTTACCTGGTGTGGGAGTTTGTAGCCATTGCAGCATACATTACGAGCTCTGACCTTATGAAATTGCTTTCACAAAAAAAATGAAAGACAAGCACTGCAGTTGTCAATAAAGAATGACATTTTACACTTTCTTTCATTCTTACACCAAGCTCTATATGTACGTAAAGCCATCAAGTGTAAAGGATCCAGAGGAGTCCACGTCGGAATCTCGACAGGATGTGCGTCTGTGTGTGTTGTTGCTGGGTTGACGCGAAGGTATGTGCCCAGACAAATGTGCAGCCACATATATTTTCATAAAAATGTAACTGTCAGTTTTGTTCGCGACGAAAGTGTTTTAAGATGTGTGTGTACGTGTTACCTTCATCACTCCAAATCTGAGCATGGCTGGGAGGCAGTGACCAAGACAAAAACCAGATGACTGTGAGACAAACAGGACTGGACAGAAGGCCTGGCATCTAGAAAGACAGAGGGACACAGATGGAGGAGGAGAATATTTAAAATTGAATCAAAAGTAACCATTTCCTGGTTATGCTTCTGAAAAAAAGATAACTACTGCAACTGATGGCTCGTAGTTCTCTTTCACAGGGTTTAAGGCCTCAAACAGGAAACGGCAGTAATCGAGCAACAGAAGCTTCAATGAAAGAGCTTTTCAATGTCAAATAACAGACTTTTCATAACAATTTGTATAGAAAATGACTATAAGATAAGTACAGAAAAATGCATTGTATTAATGGAGAGATAAATCCTGAAGGTCTGGAAAGAGTTTAGCATGTAAATACATTTAAAACATATGCTTTCCTCATTATGAAATTGAATAGCAGCCTATTTAGATCCTGCAGCAATGGTTTATTACAGGAAAGACTTTTTAGAAAACTATAAATATAGTGCATATATATATATATATATATATATATATATAATCAATTCAGTGGTCTTGTTTTTCATGAAGCTCCTCAATGCCGAAACCCAATGAGACATCTTCCGTGGGTTGACTGGCACGAAGCACGAAACATAAAGAACCCACTCATTTTATTTGAACACAAACACCATTTCTTTCAATGTCAACCACCTCTATAATTCACCAGGAGCAAAAGAGGAGACAAAGTATGAGCAAATAATGAGCGACAGACATTTAGTTCAGAAAACATACTTACACCTTGAAATGAATAATTAAAGTATCAAAATATACATATTCATTACCATTACTTTCACTCTGTTTAATCATATTAGACATGTTTGGAACAGAAACATTTATTAACCTGCAGTACCATAGTCTGAACCTTCATAATATGTCACAGCTCATCCATATTACTTTTTATTCAGCACTATCTGTACTGTCTAACCAGAGCTATATATTGTTAATAAACTTGAATTAAGCAAGCCTTCTTGAAGCTTTTATAAGCACTGTTAAATCGTCCCACAGGCTGACTAAAACCGACAAATTAATCTGCTGTCTATTAAGAATGAGGCATTAAAGTGCCTTAACGAGCACACCCTAAAACAGACGTGCATCTACAATCAGGTTAGTATCACTGGTTAGTCTTACATTAAGGGGTGACATATGTCAAACTTGCACTGGCATTAAAAAGATTTTAAAAAATGATCATAAGTATAATATTATAACTTTGTTTGGTCAAAAGCCCATTGCTTTGGGCTTTTGACCAAACAAAAGCCCAAAGCAATGGGGTTTTGGGCAGTGTTACTGCATTGCTAAACGGTACATCTATATGCTATTATAATTTAAAAATTTAACAATCAACTTCTGCCTCTGCAGTTTTTGTCACACATGTATCAGCGAATGATGTATGAAAAAAATCCAAACTAGTGTTCAATTGACAATCAACACAGAAAATTAATATTATAAAAGAAACTATTTAAGATCTAATAAGGGAGATCTGGATGTATATACAACTTCCTAAAAATCGAAAATAAAAAAGAATACTTTGAAAGACTTGAAAAATGCAACAGGAACTTTGCAAAGCTAAACATCTTCTGCCAAGATTTCAGCCTCGTAGGTATGAGTCAGTTATCCGAATCAAGGTATAGCAAGGCTTTCAACAAAAGGCTATGGTTATTAAAAACTCAAACCTATTCCATCACACCATTCCTAAGGTTTAAACTCCTTTTTAATGAGAAGATGCAGAAATTGCCAGAGGCTCTGTCCCTACACAACCTCTGAGAGTCATCAGAGTGAGATGACTCTCTTTCTCCCCGATCTGTTGCTTCCCACTGCTGGTCAGGAGGCAGAAAAATGGCGACTGAACCTTTCTCTCATTCGTTTGCCAATATTTCGAAACCCAAAATTCAAGGATAGTGAGAGTGCGGAAACTACAGAGGCACCACTTACAACTCTTATGAAGGTAACACAACAGTTGGAAAACAACAAAACACATGTATGCTAGGCAGCAGACTGCAGGCTGGTTATGTGTGCAGACAGCCATCTAATTAACTAGCTACTAACAAATTAAACATGTGTTTATGCATTTAAAAAAAAAACCACCAAATACATATATATATATATTTTATTTTTTTTTGCACAAAGAGCTCTTAAAAATTTAAATATTGGATTAGTAAAGCCAGTATTCAGTCAAGGCAGGCATTTATTTTTGCCAAAGTCTAAATAGAAATTTTCTAAATATTGTATAAATATGATTACTGTAGCTGTCGTAATCTGGATTATTCTTGCAACAGTAACATTTATGTTTGGAATCTTTGAACTAACACTGTCAACCGGATATTCTTTCCCGTTATCACATGAGAATTTTGTAACAGTTCTTCCCTAATAGGTAGTAACCTAACGTTCATTGTATGAATATCACTGACCATTGCAAAACCAGATTTTTCTCTCATGCCATCTGCAAAGACAATCTGAATTTTGAAGGTTTATTTACGGGTGCTTGAACTGCGATCATTGTGGTTTTCCACATGTTGGAGAATAACACTCCAACATGTGGTTCACAGCATCTCAGCCAAACAGATCATCTGTTATATAAACCTTAAAGTAAACAGGAGAACGAGGTGTTATGTTTGAGGCTGCCAGTGTCTAAGCAATGTGTTACATCTTAGTGACTGATTAATAGTGTTTTTAAAGGGTTATTTACAATATATTATAAAGAGGACTCTTAAGATAACGTGACAGAAACATATGGACAAGCAGAAATAAAACTGTGGGTGTTTCATTGTTTTCTCCATGCAGTTTGCCTCAAAACACATTTTAATATGACCAGCAGGTGTAAATGTTAAATAAACAAAACACATTGGCACAGCTTGACTATATTACAGCTCACATTTATGCAGTTTGACCCCATTAAATAAACACCGACCCCTTGACAAGTCTCGTGCATCATGGAAATCTCTGCAGCCTAGCTTTCCAGACGTTCATTTTCTAATCGACAATTTAATTACAGGTTCATTGTGTTATAAAAGTTTACAATAGCGGACTACCTCCTTCTCCAAATAATTCATGCAATTAACCAAAACGGGAAAATTGAGTGGTTCCTACATTAACTGGTTCAAAAATATTCTTGATGTCTTTGTCAGCACCCTTGTTTCTACCATGCTAGGAGGTAACACAGCCGTGTTACATTCAGCGCCGCCACCTCAGAGTATGGGGCAAATTTAAATCTCACAGCTTTCTCACTCACTTGCTTACATTCCCCTTTTTACTGTTAAGCTGCTGAGAAACATTCCATGAACAAAACTCAGAGGGAACTCTGGATGGTATTCATAAGCTATACAGTGATAAGAAAAGGTAATTGAATGTCTGGCCATTAGTGTGTGACCCTAACCTCAATTACACATGGGTTATGCTGCAAAACATTGATCCAAAGCACAGTAGAAGGCCACCTCTTTATGGTTAAAAAGTGTTTTTTTTTCCCTTTAGTGGTCTAGTAAAATCCTGATATAAATCTAATTGAGATGGTGTGTCACAATTTTAAACAGCTTGCTCAAGGAAAATCCTTTCAATGTGGCCTAAAAAAATCTGCAAAGAGCAGGTCAGAACACCTCCACAGTGACATAGCTAAGCAAAGCACAATTACTTATTCACAAGATGGTCAAGTTGACTAGGATGATTCACTCATCAGGCTACATTTTTTTAAATATATATATATTTTCATTTATTTAAAAGGTTTGACAAGTAAAACCAACTAATCTTTAAGAAAAAGTTTTGACAGTTCACTTTGTTCATTGTGCTCAGAAGCGAAAGACCTACATTCTGATCTACATCATAAAAAACTTTTTTTTTTCACATGACCAAATGTTTCCAGTGTAATGGAAGTGTTATCTTAATGTATTTTTTCTAGTTTGTTATAAAAAGGAAATTCTGATAGTTAAAAGGAAACATTTCTGCTGATGGGTTAAAATGTGCAAATGGAATATTAATGTAGGAGCTTGTCAGCAACACTTAGTCTGATGTTAAACCTCACAGACACAGTTTCTGCTATCCTCCACTTTCAGTCTGTTGCTTTCTTTTTTTAGACCTTGACACTTTCACCACCTCATCTACTTGATGGCTTTTCATCACTTGAAATGTTCAAAGTTAAGCACCCAGATTTCTATTGCTCTATTAGTATAGCTTGGCTGTTCGATCATCTTAAAAATTGAAATATGCAGGTGCTTCTTTTTGTATTTTTTTTGTATACAGCCCCAGTGAAAAATAATTCTTCTGTTCTATCAGTTCCAGGCGGCTGGTTCTTATCTGTATCTGACCTTGATGAGTTGTAAAGCCCCTGTTCTTTCTCCCAGTCTGATTGAGTTTTCCCACAATCTAATCCCTGCCAGAACAGAGTTCAGTAAATAAATTTTCTTAAACCATTTGATTCTCCTTAAACAACACGCGGCAACACTGGCATACATTGTTCAGCCGATACTAATGGTCAGCAGGAATACATGCATTTTTAAAGCAAAGAAAAAGTGAAAAGCAGTGTCTTTGGAACTTATTTTAATTCACAAACATTTTGTGGACTAAAAAATTGTGTCAGATTGTGAGCAGAGGTCCACTGAGTAAAAACAAAACAAACAAAAAATAATATATATATATATATATATATATACATACATACTTTTTCCTTGCTTACAAAGTAGGATCAATTTGGCTGTGTAAAAATATTTTCAAATGTAAAAAATATGACCAGTCAGTGTGTAGATTACTCAGTAAAGTAGCTCTATTAATTAATTGGAAAAACGTCATAATATTGCATTTGTAATATGTTGTTTAATTGCAGCTCTGATTAAAGATGATACTGTGTCTTTCTACATAAAGTTAAATGTCGGCAGACGGAGATGAAGATCTGGTGATCAATACTGCTTTCCAGGCTTCTAAGCAGTACTGATCTTTAGTACTCGTCTCCAAGTCTCCACTTAGTTTTTATGTGAATGCATTCCATCTAGAGTTCTTTTTTTTTATCTTTGAGCTCTCTGCTAGACATCAAAATTTAATTATTTGTGCAAAACTAGTCTGATATTCCACATGATAAATACGAAAAGCATATGGATAACATCAAGCATCACAGAGAGATTGATTGTGTTCGCCATGCTTTCTTTTTAGGTTTCATGTGTGTGTGTCTTTGTCAGAGTGTGTAATCACGAGCCAATAGCCTGAGTCACACCCTCCAGTCATCCTTCTACTGTGAATACTAAACCAAACCTCTCTACAGACATGGGAATGTGGTCATTGTCACTAGAATGCGTCTTTAAAGAAAGTACTCACAATTCGTAAAAGCAGAAAAACAACAAAAGTTGTAAATCCACCACAAAGCACAAGTTAGCCAGTAGTAAAGTTGAAAGTATTCTCAGAGCTTTTAACTACAAAGTGATAAAAAGTAATTGCTAAACCGGGACATACAAACTTTCTCGGTGAAAAATGTTCCGCCCAATTCAAACATAGCAAAAAGTGAAAATCAATGCATCAAGACAAAACTCAAACAACACCTATGTGCTGAGGGGTTAGTTGAAGATGTCTTTATTGGTTCTTAAGTCTTGATGATAAAATGAGACAGAGACAGAGAAAGATCGCATTTAAAAAGGCTTTTTATTAACCAGTGTTCTCCATGGCAGCACAATCCCACGTGGTGAGTCACTCCGTTTTTGGCATGCCACTGCACATTCAGGCAGCTTTACAAGAGAAGAAACAAGACACTGAAAGGATAGACAGACACAGAATAGGAGTAAGGGAGGGGGGGAAAGCCAGGCCTGGGGGGTCGGTAGGAGGTGGAGTGAATCTGGTGAATCTTGTTTAAAGTTAGCTGATGGACATATCGCAGATCTTAGGTGTTGAAGGGAAAAACCCTAAAGTACACCAACAATACAGTACTGGAATATTTGCATTTCAAAAAAGAAAAATGACTGTTCAGTCAGGTACACTCTGCTTTGCTGGCCAGTGACATAACAAATCATTGCAGGATGTCCTGTTCAGAAGGACAGGTCATTAGAGTACATGTCATAAATTAGAAATTAACAAAGACCGATGTTTCAATAACCCTACAGCCTCCACAACAATAGTCAAAGTGTGTTTACTTGTTTGTGTCTCACATCTATTTCTGAGAGTAAAATGATGACAAACTGCAGGGTTTTAAATGACTTAACTGTGCATTGTGTGTGAGTGTGAATGAGACGGAGTGAAAAAATACACTCTGTGTGCGCGTGTACGTGCACTAAACCAACAATGTAACGATGGTAAGCCAAGATGGTAGGGGAGGACTACAATGGAGCTGGTGTTTACCCAGGTCACCATGGCAATCCCTGCACACCCTGTCTTCCTGACCTTTCCAGGCGATAAGAGCACCGCTGACTGACATCCGTGTGTGTCGGTCTATATTTCCATATGTGGAGCAGCTCAAAGCGCAGGGCTTTCCTTTTTGACACATAGATTACAGCAGTCTTTAAATGAGTGCCAGTGAATTTCTTGCTTTGCTGGTTGGGCTCTAAGAGTGAATGAGCTAATGGAACAAGAGAATGGAGAAGATAAGTTTGAAGCAAAAACAAAGTATTCACTGCAGACCAGACAATGTCCAAAAGATGAATGGAATATGTGGAATGGAGTATGTGTTGTGTACATAGATCAATTTAACGTGCCAACCTTAGTTTCCCTCTGTATCTCTTGCAAAAGGTAAACACAAATTTTAAATATTCGCATTCAGTGGATCACCAGTATTTAAGGAGGTTTGTGACCACAACCACCTGTGAAAGGCTAAAATCACAAATACTTGAAGCACCACTAAAAATAGAGGGGGCTCTCACATTTTAATAGTTTGCTCACCAAATATATAAATTTGCATTAATACACACAGTGGAAACTGTCTTAGCAGTAACATAAATACCAACATCCACTGCTTCCCTCATCTCTGCTCTAGACAGGACATAATGTAAGGGTGCATTCAGACCAACCCAGGATTAGAGTCCTGAATCAAACTCTAATCCGTTTGTCTAGAAAGTCCAATTTTTTGGGGAGGTCAGAATGCAAATTTGAATTTCAAAACAGACTTAAAAAGCGAACTCCGATCCGCCTCAAAACCTCGATCAGGTTGAAGTGAACTCTAAAACGGTAGAAAACCTGTCTGAATGCAACCTGACTAGAGACTGTTCCAAAAGCAGGAAGTTAGCAACAGTGCAGGACATTCTGGTCAATATATTATTCTCTGCTCTGCGGGTTAACGAAGATGTTGTGTCGGTTGTCATGGCAATGGGTCTGCGTGCCGACAGAAAGTGAGGAAAAGCAGAATATAAATGGTTTAAAGTTGTTTTACTGTTTATCAGATGAAATCCCATTGCTGTGGCGCTCTGCGGCTGCTGTAATTTTTAAACCTTTAATAAATGACAAAGCGCCACCACAGGGGACTGGGGGGAACAGGTTTTTCAGTTAGTTTGACAGTTAGTCGTTTGACACAGTGCAGTGTGAATGCAAACTACATTTCTGAAAATGTTACAAATGTTGCAATTTTAGTCCCTTATTGAACCGAGTCTACCGGACTATTCGGTCTGAATGCACCCTAAATCTACATTCAAAATAAACATTTACCCAAATAATTTTTTTTTTTTTTTTTTTACACAGCTTTCATCTAATTTAAATAAAAGAGGAACAAAAAAGGAAAACAAATAAGTTTCTCCTTGGCATCAAAGCCAATATTACCTGCTGACAGCTCTCGAGCACCGAGAGAGATAAACAACAAGATGGAAGGGAGGAATGAGAGGTCATGGTCATGGCAGAAACAGGAGTGGGCAAGCAGCATTGTAAATGTTACCAAAAAAGGGGGCTGACAGGCGGGACTGTGAAGTAGGTCAAAGTGAACTGCTTCATTATTAAATTGGCACCTTCCAATTTGAAGTAACTATGACTTAATCAGTTTCATGTCATTGTGAAGGAATTTTGGCTCGCTCATCTTTATAACATGATTTATGTTCATTAATATCTGTCACATGTGTGCATGCTTAGCTTGGTTAAGGTCCCGCCACAGCACTTCAAGCAAGTCAGGTGGTTGTCTAGAATTTCACTTAGCAAATACAATGCCTTTATTATTTTTCCTTTAAAGGTATTTTGTTCAAGCTTTTACGGTGCCTGAGATCATTGTCTTGTGCTTTGGCCCAGTTTCTGCTAAGCTTCAGCTGCCAGTTGGCATGAGATGTTTGTATTGATACGCCGTGGTTGGTTTTCACTAAACATCTCAACCTCAGCTATGTCCGTCTAAAGGACGTTGCTTAGGATGTTTGGTGGTTCAAGTTGCATCCTCCACGTTTTTTTTTTTTTTTAGGAAGACATTTTGATTTGTGGCAAACTTCCAAGCTAAAGGTTATTGTTTGAACTTTGTTCAAACTACATTGTGGATGTTAACAGAGGGAATGTTGTACACACTAACCAAAATGTGTGCTGTTCAAGACATAGCTCTTTGGTTTTTGCAGTTTCACTGACCATTGCACAATCTCGTTCTAGGATGAACTTCCAAGCAAATCTACTCTTGGGAACATAGAAGATATCTGTAATAATTTCCACTAGTGAATGATCCTCACAGAAAAACCATAAAGACATAAATGTTTCCAAATAGCCTTATAATCATTCTCTGGATTGGTAATGATCTTTTTGCTTGCATTTTTTTAGCTTAGGGTACCAAAGAATTCTGATAGTTCTTAATCATGTTATTTGCAAAACTTTAGAATCAGAGAAAATTAAGTAATCAAAGCTATGGCTCAGTTTTGTAACAAGAAATTAGGTGACCATAACCAATACAAAGGATTTTTTTAGCTCTTCTTAGTGGGCCCTGTTGCTAAGGGAAAGTAAAGTTATAGACGCATTTGGCGCAGTGGTTAAAGCAAATGCCCCCCACCCCGGGAGAGCCTGGTTCGAATCCAGCCTGGTCTACAGAGCCTGGGTTAGAATCAAGCTTGGTCTACTACATTTTGTTGCTTGTACTTGTGACATTGCAATGACAATTAAGTTGAATTATTATTATTAAGTTAAATTTTCAAATAAATTTTAGAGGAAGTGGAAAAATGTAAACAACTAGTCAAAAGGAAAATGTCTTAAATGACATTTCTGTGGCCCAGTCAGTCAGTGGTAGACTCAGAGAGTGCAGGGCCTTTAGTAGATAATAGAAAGGCTTAGGCCTGTCATGATAGGACATTTTTCTGGATGGTAAATTGTCCCAGAAGTCATTGCGATAAACGATAAAATTGTAGTTATGTGAAGACCAGTTTCAAATAATGGTAAAAAATAACCAAGAACATATTCTCTAGAATCAATAAACTTTACATTCTAATGAATGTTTAATACAGGAATTGCAAGACATTTAAAAAAAAAAAAAAAAATCACACAACAGAAACATCAAATTAAATAAATTATGAAGTCTCTGTAAACTAAATTGTCTTTCAAAGAGAAGAACGATAAATCATGCAAATGGAAATTATTGAACTTGTTTTAATTTATCATGCTATAAATTGATTTACGGGTGACAGGCCCAGAAAGGCTAAACATATTTGTTTCATGTCATAGAACATGCTGGATTTGTAAATGGACAACCTTTTGAGAATCTCTAATTAGAACTAAGATTTCTATTCACTAGAATGGAGACACTGCTAATTCTATAATGCTACATACACTAACTGCTAATTGCTAATTTAAGACGCAAAACACAGATCAAAATTTCAAGTAAAGTTTTTTCAGTGCTTTTACAAAATACTAAAAGTCTTAACTGTGTATATTTTTAATTAATTATGTAAATTAAATAACATAATTAATTAATACTGATTATGTTAGTTATTATTAACATAATAATTACGTATTATGTTTTCACTCCTTAAATGCACCTCATGCTTACAAAAGCTTAAGTCTATGATGATGATAATATAAATGATAAAACCAGAAATATTCAGCTAACAAGTTTCTCAACTTGTTTCTCTTTTTTCCAAGCCTTAGAACCTAAGACGTAAAGGCTCCATCTGTGTACTGAGATAACACCAAGACAATCTGCAGATTAGGCCTTGAGCGTGCAGACACATGTATATGTGAAACAAAAATGGAGAGGGGGGGACATTAGGCAGAAAGAGTGGAAACTTTAAATACAAAACAGCTTTTGGCTCCCACCTGAGAATTTTCCGTTAACTTTTCAATACTTTTAGACGTAAAAATATTACTTTCTGTGTGTGGGTTTGGCACAATCGGTGTGTGTGTATGTGAGTGAGAGAGACCGAGTGAGTGTCTGTGGCAGTAAGGATATCTTGGCTTCAACACTATAACGCTGGAATTTCCTCCATCTCTGTCGCCAGGGCAAGATGGCTACCATATGCCAGCTATTTGCACACACACATACACACACAAAGACCGCAGTCCTGTGAGCACTCAAGATTGTAATACTGAAGCCAATGTAACATATAAATAAACACGCACTGAACTGCATCATTTGGAGTGGGGGTTGGGAATTTGGATTTAGCAGAAGTACATCTGCATACAAACGCTTCTCTTTAGACTGTGCGTTGGTGTTTCTCATCAAAGAAGTACACGTGTAAAGAATTAGAAACATACGACTCAAGACAACTACTCAGCTACAACAAATTAAAAACGTACATATTCACACCGTCAGCGAATAAACCTCATGTGACAATTTCCTCCCGTGCAATGAATTAGCTGCATAAATATCTACTGCAAGATTTTACAATGATGAACCCAAAGCATCCAAACTAAAAAAATATTCAAGTTTAATCTGGAACTCCCAAAACATATGTCCTACTTTTCTTTTTATGTGTTGATTGGGTCTTTTGTTTGAACTGAATGGTGTTAAATACAGAAATTGATTCAGATAAGTAACCAAAACAAGGCAGCGTTAAAACGGATAAAACCAACTGGCTCATCCTAAAAGGGGGAAAAAGCCTCTATGCCATTAATTGTTAACATATTTCAGTTAGATATTAATGAAAAAACTCAGTGAAGCCAGGCATTTCACTGAGATGTGAATAGGGTGAGGTAGTATTTATAATACTGCAGTTTAGCACTGAAATAAAATGATGGTGAAAATATTGTGGGGACTCTCAGTGACATTTATTTCCTTAAACATGTTTAAATTGTTCCACAGTACAAATTAGTCTAACTTTTAGTCAAGATGAACCAGATTTGGAATAGCCAGTTGTCTCTGGTGTCTATACACTCTGACTGGTCAAAAAATATCTGTCAAAATCAGAATTAGCAAGTCAGACTTTGAAGGAAACCAAAACTTATCAGCTCATCTCTAACTTCTGTGGTACTTATTACTAATCTATGAAGGCCTCATACGTACCAAACAGAAGCACTGCCTGGCTGACCACATATTAGTAAAAAAAACACAGAAGTACAGAAACTTAGCAAGGTCTACTGATTAATGATAATCCACAAAAAGTTAAAGTTAGACTAACCACTCCTGTTAATGTGTCTTTAGCTTTAGTTTTCATTTTTCACTCAGGAAAGGTAGCACACGTTGCTCCCGTTTAGCAAGGCTGAAGCCTTTACGCAAGAAAACCAAATGACCACAAACTGAGTTGCCAAGCAGATGTTGTCCAATGGAAGCTTCATGACTGCCAACAAGAAGAAAGCCCTCTTCTTGGTTTTAACAGTGCATCTATTGTTCCATACAACCCACACTTTTTGTGGTGCATCTATGCTCCAGCTCTATACTGTCTGCTCCATCGTCATGGTAAATTCAGTCTCTATGTGCACAACACTATCCACATGTAGACGACACATCTAGTAAAGAAAATGCTTTACAATAAAAATAGTTTCCCGTTCTCCTCACTGTTGGTCTTGGAAAGATAAAGTTGAGTCGTTGCCCGGCCTTATTTGTCACAATTCCAGTTGTTTAAGCTTTTGAGCAAATATAGGTGAGTAATTGTTTATTTTCTGAGGCCATTTTACTGACTTAAGATCAACACACATCTGCTTTACATCTATGTCTAATTCTCTCATCTTTCCCAATTTGAGGAACAACGAAGGATTAACACCCTCAGGTGTCCCTGGGCGTTGAATCTCAAAGGCCCGTTGGCACATATACTCAGGAACTAAGTATTACATTCACATACCATGGTAAACCATGACACATAAATCTACCAGAAGATAATCACAGTATTTATATATATATATATAAAAAAAATAAATTTTCCTAAACATAAATCCATCATGTTAGGATCATTAGACAAAGCACATAAAGTGAGAATCTCTTCAACTGTTTCAGCATGTACTCTGACTTTAGTAATATTTACAGTCACAATAAAAACAAATTATACACTTTTTATACATTCAAATTTTTTGGATGTACTTAGCTGAACAAGTTCTACCCTATCTTATGTTTGCCACAAGAAAGCAGAAAGGCATGGATTAATAATTGTAGTAAGTCTTTCTAATATGCATTAATCAATATATTATCTACACACTTTCATCACCTCAAAAAAAAAAAAGTGAAAAAATGTTTCACTTACCAAATATTCTTCTAATTCAAGGTATTTCAAAATTTTGTTACTGGAAGATTAAGCAACTGCAAGAAATATAAGTTCATTACATGTCTTTACCAGGATATAAATATATGTGGATGATGAAGAGCAACATCCATAATCTTAAGAAAACGAAGTAGTAGAATGATTTGTGTCCATTCATATTATTTTTACAGTTGTTGCTCATATTTTATTACACTCATTCAGTATTATATTACCTCATTTCGTTTACTACTGCTCAAACTAAATGCCAAAGTTAATTTTTAACACCAAACTTGGTGTGTCTTTCTTATTCACATAATTGTAAGAAGGTATGCTCCATAAGAAATGTTTTTTACTTCACTCAATACTGTTAGACCATGGTAAACTTTAAATGAACATGTCTTCATACTCTTTTGAAAAGGAACCGTCACACATTAGCAAATAAATCCAAAAAAAGGCGACAAAGGAGGAGTTTCCATAAAAGAAATTGAAACCATAAATCACCAGAAGACATGATTTTATTGTTCTTCTTAACTTTATCCGTTTTACTAGTGATTAATTGTCTGAAGTTCATTCAACGGAAATCAGCTGGGAGTGTTAGAATTTTACCGTAAACCACATTTTATTACAGTGTTTAGGAAAATACCATAGCAATGGTGTACTGGTTGTCACGAGACTTCCAGCCATGCGCACATTGACCCAAAAGTCAACCTCTCTCTGCTCTGACAAATCCCAACCCTCACAACAGCATTTATTAGCATAAATTGGCTTTCTGTCTCCTTATATTGTGAGGTTTGTTTATGCTGCTTGTTCAGCGTGTGAAACACAGCCGAAGCGTTTGACTCAGTGCAGCTACTGGCCAAAAGGAAGATGATGGTCCAACACACATCTGCTCTGTCTGAACCAATGACAGGGTCTTTAAACACTACTCCTCCACATCTGCTCTCTGTTATCCCCCCCCAAAAAAAGTTGCATACAGAGGCACATATACAGCACAATATGATTTGTGATCACCACTATCAGCTACAGGTTTGACAATGAAATCTAAAAATATTTAAATAAAAAACCCAGTTTCTTTGTATTTAATAGTAAGCAAACACAATATCTGTTTGCTTACATCCGAAAATGTATGAAATGCATGAACAGACACACTCAGAAAAGCTCACACATATTGCTTGTTAATCTTGCCTGATGCTAAACTCAAAAGCAATAAGTTTAGTTAGCTTGGATCAGTTCTGCTCTGCCACGCTCCTCCGATGATCTCCATGGTAAGCTGAGTGTCTGAATCTGTGTGTGTGCCTGTGCCCGGGTGCGCACACTAGCACCATAGACTGGCGCCTCTCTACGGCTGGAAGTAATTATAAAGACATAAAGCAGATAGTTGAAGATTGCTGTTTGATCCAACACTGAGAGGCTCTCAAGTGCATAAACATATACACACAATATTATAAACTTCATTGTTTCCACTTCAGAAAAATTAGGTATTACTTCCATTGACACTATATTATTAGCGTAGAAACTGTGATGACAGAAGTGTTCTGAGGTTTTACACAACAAAACAAAAATGTTGAGCTGTCTAAGCCCTGACAGATGCCAAGTTTTTTGTCATAATGCCTAAACTGCAACACCATGTGCTCTCTGGTTTCCATATTATGTCAACCACTACCTTAGAAATTAAAATGTACTTAATGCTGGACTATGACCTTTGCCCAACAGTAACAAAGATAGTTTTGTGCATAACTTTAAATTACCCTTTTGGGGATTTAATGTGATGTTATGCTATTCGTATACAGTAGGTGAGAATGGGGTAAGATGAGCCATTTTTCATATTTACATCAAGGCAACCTTAGTTTGGTGGCCTCCATTGTCTGCTTCTGCCACTACAGAGTCAATTGGAAAAGATTACAATGAACAATCTCTAACCAAAAGTAAAGCTTATATAAAATATTCAATATGCTACATTGGTTAGCTAATGAAAGTCACGCACTGTTTCACATAACCGAGTGTTTTGCGTACACTGTATTTTAATTACAAAGTTGGATAGGTGTCAGAGCTGACGTCACAACATCTGGAAGGTCAAACCAGCTGCTGATGCGAGTCTCTTCAATGGTGCATTTCAAATCCAAACATTTCTGGGTTAAAGTGTGGCTCGAGTGAGTGAAAAACCTAATGTCACCCTTGGGTACATGTACACACATGTGAACACATTCAAAAGATAACACTCAACAATTAGGAATGTCCCAACCTTACCTCAGTTTTCAGAGTGAATCAAGTAATTGGTATGGAAATCTCTGAGTACACCCAAGTACTGAATCTTAATTTTATTTTAGATGCACTGTATTACAGAATCCATTAAAAGTTGTCACATGCCAACATGTCTACAGATACAGTTTATTTAGAAAATCTGACCATTTCAATGGTCATTTCTAAAATGTAAGTGGTTCTTAAGCTGGCATAGAGCTACATTTCATATCACCAATGTAAAAAAAAAAAAGTCATTTAAAATACAAACATCTAAATTTGAGACACTATAGATATTTTGATCATTTGTTACTATGGGAAAACAACAGAGAACAACATAAACAAGTTTACTCCCTACAGTGTAGAGCTGTAGGGGTGTCAAGCAGTCTAAATGCTTTTATTTTATTATGTTTTAGTGTAACGTTTGAGATCTGCTATCTGAAAATACTTGGATTGGTAGGAGGCAAAAATTCAGATAGTAATAACAGTTTTACTTAAGATTTTTGAGTCAACAGCTCTACAGCATAAACTTATGCAATATATTATGTAACACTATGTGCACAGTGTTACTCAGTAAAGAGTAACTGATTCAAATTTCACAACTAATGGTGCTCCTCTGCTGCTTGAAAAAAAAAAAAAAAAAACATATACACATAACATATTATAATTCGTGTTATTCAAAACTCCTTCAGGTTGCTTTTAATTTCCTTCCCCATTTCTAAAGTCAACCAATGACTACTAAATTGCAGCTACCAAGGGTTAGGATCTTTACAATCTCTAAATTTAAAGTAGAAGTTTAGTAGCAATCAGATCATTGGGAAATTTGTAATTTTGCAGGCATTTTACACTCATGGCATTACAGCTACAAAAAACAGAACCTGCAGATAACACTCCTAAGATTGTCAAACTATGCACTTATAATGCTGAAGTAAAGCAATGAGAAACAGTTTGTTTACAAATAGATATGAAAGTTATCATCCATTCATTCCCGCTCATCCTTTCACAATCACAAATTCTTGTCACATAACTGATCAAAATTATTACATGCATATTAATGACCAGCTTTAGCAACATCACTACAGTATGTTCGAATAAAGAACATATTTGCATACCTAAAGATAGAGAAATACTTTGGGTTTGCCAGGTCAATTCACAATACAGTGCCCACAAAATAGGAAATAATCAAAACCATGAAAGTCATAAATATGTCCAAGATGCAAAGATTGACATGTTTATTGGGAGATAAAAATATCCATATGTATGAGAAAATAAAACAGAAGTTTATTTTTCCTCCTAGGGCTCATTTTAATTTGAGCCCTGATTTATGTGTGCTTTACTCTTGACTACCAAATGACCTTTACACTACCGACAAATCTCTCACCATGAGCTGAGCAGGAAGGAAAACACGGCAAACATACACCCAAATTACATAAACATGTTTGGGCACACACCCCCCCACACACACACACACCCCGACCCACACGTGATATAGTTATCCCTCCCCCCACCACCCACACATATTTCAGCTGTCCCACACACACATATACACACACACACTTGCACGACCCCTGCTTGCTAGAAATATGAGTCACTCTGCTGGGAACTCCATGCTTTCCCCATTACTACAGACTGGATGACTGACTGTCCTGACATGTTGAGGAAGACAGGTAGAGTTTAGCTGCTAACAGAAAGACAATGATGGAAATAGGTAAAAAGAGGAAAAGACAAAAGGAAGTAATGAGAAAAAATTAAATAAAGTATTTAGAAAGATAAGAGGAGATGAGACAAGGCAGAGTTTTACTGTATTTTATCCCAGGAAGTCGGATGCGAACTGGGGTAAAAACATCTTGGTTTCCATTGTTGCATTTAAAGATAGATAAAGCCTTGGGGAAATGGAAGTTTTATTTTTATTTCAACTTATAAAACTTATAAAGAAGTGGTCAACTTCCAGAGAAGTTGACCACTTCCTCTCTTGGATTATAAGCACGAGCAGCATTAGCTATAGCGCCATCCTCCGGCAGGACTATGCAGCCTCTTCTTTTTGTATCATACTATTGTTTTCTAGAGGTTTCTTTTTTTCCCCCTCTTTAGATTAGTTCAATGTGCTTTGCAAAGAAATGTAAACCTAGTAAGTGGAACAAAAATGTCAATCCCATGTGAAAATAAACGTGAGAGAGTTGCACTTTCTTCACTGGTAGATGACTGCTCTCTCAAAAATACAGTTGGAAGAAGAAAAATACACAGATGGTGGTAGAGAATGGCCATAATGAAATCTACATTTAGTTTAAATAGCGCTTCTTCTGCATAACAGACACTAGATTTAAGCAATTCTATAAGTAGATGTTTATTGATTTGATGTAAAATGTATTAAATGGTGGGAGGTTAAACATCCAAGAGGTGAAAGAAATCATGCAAAACTGAGGAGTTCTGCTGGCATTTTTTCTAAAAGATGGTCTTCAAACAGGGTAATGAGACACCAATGACTTTCTCAGCTAACCATATCACAGCTCAAGTTCTCACGTGGCATTCAGTATGACCGCATAGAAGCCTCGGCAAAAAGAATGCATTTCACTTTACCTTCCTGGGGAAATGTATCTTCCCCAGGAATATTTCTTAGCTTTCTTGGCCATATGTACTCTATTAAGACACAAGGGGATATCTAGAGAGATTCCCAGAAATTTGGTTTTGCTGACCCTCCCCACAGGGATGTACACTGATGTACAGACCCAAAATAAGTTCAGTAGCGTTTCAACAATGTGGGACTGAGTGTTGTCCACAGACCAACTCAAAAACTCTTCCACTTCTTCTCTGTAGTTCATCCTCATTAATGAATAGTATCATTCTGGTTGAACTACGATAAATACTCAATGACCTGCTTTTCCTGAATCTGGAAAATAATCATGTATCAGCAAATTAAAGACAAAGTGGCTGAGTACATATCCCTGTGGGACTCTACTGCTTAGTTTTCTGAAACACAGAGTCATTTGGTCTTTTGAAAAAGACATCTAAAATCCTGTCTGAACAGACAAGGTTTCACTTTAATCCACTGGGAACAAAATCTTGGCACCAATGTCCATTTTCTCCTGGAGTGATAAAATACTGTACAGGGCATCCAGTAACATGATGTAGTGTGAGGAATGTTGGAAGATCTCATTAAAGGATCCACTGCACTCCATTAAAATAGGTGACTGTGGTTTTCATAGCAATGTGGACAGCTTGATATAACATCAGCTCAAAACTGTGCATATTTTATTCCTTGCTATGATATCTAAATATATCCATATATGTTTTTGTATATAGTTAAGGAATATTCTTTGCAGACACTCTAAGCTTTCCCTCCATCTAGAAAAAGTTGTTTTTATTGCCCTTTTTGTATCCTTTGCTGTGCTACAGACAACTAAGATTTATCTGTAAAAATCTACCTCCAAGTCCGCAGCAGTAGAATCTTTCAAAATGTTAGCTGAAATATCATTTGGCCCTCAAGCTTTATGCGAGTTGACCCTTCCCATTCTGCTCCAGTCAGCTGTGAACGGTCTCAACACCTGCTCACTATCTTTGTTTTCTCCCCATGGGTGTAAACACAAGGTGGTATGCTTTATGTCTGGCGAATGAGCACTGGAAACTCTTTTTAAATTATTTAAACACAGCCAAGGTGTCGATGTTGTATCTTGTTCATTTATGGAGGATATTGGAGACAATTACTATGACTGAACTTTTGTACAGAAAAGTGTCCTGAAATACTTCTTTTTCCTTTTTTAGTGGTTTCAAGTGATATTCAAAATAAATCTGAAAAATAGAAGTCTTTTTGTAGACAAGTGTAGGTCTGAGTGGCAGAAAGCTTTCTGAAGCAAAGATCAGGCTAAAGACAGTAAACAACCTTCACAGACTCAACATCTGATTAAATCTAAATAACACTCTTACAGACAGAATCACATAGTTGAGCCCCTGTAGAATAGGCAGACTTTGGGGCTAATGGACCCAAAAAATGTCAAGTTGAAGTGAAATCTCAGGAGACTTTCTGACTTTTCAGTGAAACCAAGTCAGCAGAGCAAACAGGTCACATTTGAACTAATACAAATAAAATTTAAATCCTTGCTTTATATATTCATTTTACAGAAACAAAATCAACAACCTCTGAGAGTTCTTAGATTGCTCGTAAAAAGCAGATGCAACACAATTTGCAATGATGTTTCTTTCAGCATGAACAAATGTCCAATTACAAGAAGACCCCTCATCAGACTGCGTGGCTCCGAGAATAGCGCTGGCTTCACAGGGAGCAGATTATCCAAGCTTGAGATGGCACATGAGATAGAAAGGCTGATTTACAGAGCACCTCCATGATTTGGTTGAAGTTTGTTGACTTTAAGATGCTTGGTGTTTGTGTACATGCATACAAGCAGGGGTGGGTGTGTGTGTGTGTGCTTGTGTGTTGATGGGATCCAAGAGAAAGATTAAAAGGGCTGTTCATGATCAAAGGCAGAAGCAGATGATGGGTGGAGTTTAACCATAGAACCCTCTACATGACCACACTAGTTTGAGGTATTAATCTGACTTTGAGTTCTTCCAGGCAAATCAACAGAATTTTTACCTCAGTAAGAATACACTGCAGCGTGTTTGCACCTGCAGAGATAAGTTCTAATTTATATATTTTTTAAAACTCTTTTAAAACTATAAGTTTTAAAAATTAAGAATTACATGAATGTAAATTGATAGAAACTGGACTTGATTCTAATTTCTTTTCTTTTTTTTAACGTAAGACTGAACACAGGTGAGCCCACTTTAACTTTATCTAAATCTTAAGGTAAATGTTGACACAAGGAATAGACTATTTAACAATCGACAAAACGGAGGTCATATGGTCATCAAATAAGTTTATCATCAAACAGCGAGGAACACTTCTCTTCTGTGATAGTTTGTGGATATTTAAAGTGATTTAAAATTAATTTTTCAACATTTTAAACATGCTCCCTTAAAGTATAGTCTTATGTAGCCATTTAGAAACTCTAGGGGGTGGCTTTTGAAATTATGTTTAACATGCATTAAAAACATCTGAGTGTAGATGTGGTATGAAAAGAATGCATTTTTTCAGGCTGGATGATTACTCACCACAATCTAAAACAAATGTTAATCTGATTACTTTACTGGCTACAGTAAAGATCCTTTACTGAAGCTATCTTGCCAAATGCAGTTTTTCCAAACACTGTTGCTGAAATGATCTGATGTCTGTTTGACAAACAACCTTAACATCTGCTGCATAGCTGTCCTCAGCAGGGCCTTCTCTTTGTCTGAAAAAAAAAAGAAAAGAAAAACATCTAACAAAATGTTGTCGGCTGCAAATGCAGAGGCCACCATACATCAAGACAACAAAGCTGTTGCTGGTTTTTAACATCTGTTTGGAGTAAAACAGCACTCACGAGCCATTTCTGATTTACTGCAAGTTTGGAAAATCGAACAAAAGTGAGACTCAAGAGATTAAAACCCGCTGTAAAGCGTAAAAAGAAAGAAAAAAAAAAAGTTTAACGCATACATCAATTCCTAATGAGAAAAAAAATTATGAACTTAGTTGTTTATCATAGAGAAAAACTGGATGGTGAATGGAATACAAATTGGTCGACTTGTGTCTGGTGGAACAGAAACCAAAGATGATCTGTTTCCAATTAGTAATTCTACCATGCTACTGTATCAACAAAACTCTTCATTTTGCAACCTGTGGCTGAGTGATGATGAGAATACTGACAGTTTGCTATTTTTAGTATTGGTGAGGTGTTCCAACATGAAGCGAGAAGAGGCACAGAGATGTCAGAGGAAATCAAGATGACAGAAAAGCTGAACAGAGTACAACAAAGTTGCTGTTTTGTTTTATGAGCTTTCAATTGTTGCCTTGAATAATGCTGGTTTTGGAAATTTCATTTTATCTGTTTTCTGTTAAACATCTGTTATTGCAATGCAAACTATGATAACAGGTAATATAACAAATTGTAATCCATTAACATTAGTCAAGTCAAAGCTTACCAAAAGCTAAAAGTCAGAAATCTACCACCAAGTTCAGATTAAAAGCTTTCTAATAATTATCTGTTCAGCAAGAGAGAGGATACAGCAGACATGTCAATTTACATAATGTACCTTATTGGTTATATAATGCAATAAAAGTGTCGCATATGTAGTTCAGTGAGGACAGAGAATCCACTATTGTGATACTGCAGAAAAATGACTATTGACAGAGTTTACTTTGAATCTTCTTAAACTTGGAAGGTCAGAGAATAAAGAGTGCACCCACACCTCCCAAAGTACATAGTCCTGACATGAGTCATCTGAAAAGCATCAGAATGCAGCACGTTAACAAACACCGATTAATGTGAACACCAAAATATCACACCATGTTTATGTTTAAATATGGTCTAGGTGCATTTTAATGAAATTCTTCCAGATAAACCATTGACTAGTTTTTACCAACTAAAATAGTTGACAAAACCTAAAAAACATACATATTTTGCAAACATCCATCATCACCAACCTGTAAAACCAAAACTGGCTTATTTGTTTGCAAAATCTATTTGAACAAGTACAGATGTAATTCTACAACAAAGCAACACCAGTGCAGCCATAACTTTATACTCATTTGTTTTTGTCACCTGTCTGCCAAATCAGATATGATCATCATGCTCGATAGCATCCATTTATCCTTTAAGTGTGCCAATGCTCCATAAAGACAACAAACACAGACAGAGCTAAAAGAGAGGGAGTAGACAGATGCTCAGTGCTAAGAGGGAAAGAGGGTGGAAATGACAGAGGAGAGGGAGTGAGCAAATGTAAGAAGACAGAATAAGGCAAAAAGACAATAGAATATAACTAGGAAAAGGGGTAGTACCACTGGAGCATCATGCACATACTAATGTACTGTATGCTGTAACACAGCACACACTTACCACCTTTAGACATGTTAGCAAAATCCAACTGACTGTCACATAACTTAAACAGACAAGTCCATCAAATATGCATCACCAGAGTGAAAATAGTCACTTCCTCACAAGGACGACACATGAAGGAAATATGGTTACCTCTTAGGGAACTATATATGTTATCTATTCACTATTAGGCACTAAAATAACACTCTCTACAAAAGAAGCATGCACATATAATCAAAACTATTAGAGAATCTATTTGGGGTTTTTCTTTCTTTCAGAAATTGTGTGAAGTTTGCCTGTTTTCAATTCACATACTACAGCTTTGCTTTTATTGTGAATCTAATTGGTTTTCTTTTTAATCACTTCAGGAACATGTAGTAAAATCCTTATGGCGACAATAAATGAGAGGCAAGAAAGATTAATTCAACTCAGAAAGATTTAGGTTTTACAATGACTTCATGTTGGCATAATAACTTTCAAAGTCACATCTGAACCAGTATATGAATGAAGGCATGCTTTTTGTCAGCATTGAGATATAGTTTTAAATTTACAGTTTTAAAACCACAATACTTTCTCACCATGTGTTTTACGCAATTTAAAGTTGGATTGAAACAATTTTTCGAAAAGATAATAAGGTTGGTGTGAGACTATTCAGAAGTTATGGTTTTTAATGCAGTGACTTGTTTCTTTTCACAGTAACTGTGCTCGCACAATGTTTCAATAAATGAAGTGTGGTGGAGAAAGACTGAGAGGAAAAGGGCCCAAAATGTTGTGGGTCTGGCACAAAATTAATGAAAAGAAAAGCTAGCATATTTTACAATAAATCAAATTACGTTTGTATAGTAGTACAACATCAACAATAACTTTACAACAACTTAAAAATATTCCTGTTATTAAAAAAAGACTGTCAAAACTATAGAAGTGTCACTCATAAGTCTTAGGCAACTAACTATAGCAGATAGCTAAGGCCATCTGCTACCTGAGCATATTGCCCAACTAATCATACTGCTACTATCAGCCTGTTTTATGTGTTATTCATTAAGGAATGGAAAAAAAGTCATACGGCTCAGCATTAGAACTTGAAATTACTATGATATTTAGAGAGAATTGGTGCAGTCTTTTTATCAAAAAAGTAAAAATTCTAAATAAACATGTTACCATAATAATTAGTTTAGATTTTTATTTGCACTAGTATGAATAATTGTCACTTTTCTTCCTTAAAAATAAAATTAGCATGGCATTGAGGGCAGTGGTCAAAATAAAGCTCACAGAGCAAATGGTAAAATACTGATACAAAATTTAAGAGATAGGAGAAGAAAATTTGCATTCATGACAACCAATTTCAGTATTGCTTTACTTAGCAAAAAACTACTATCAAATGTTTTACAATTTTTGGAGTCTTAGTTTCAATGAAATGTAGCTTTACTGTTGTTCAGAAATGAAAAATAGTTTCCAGAAAAAAACAAAATAAACAAACAGCAAAAAAAAAAACTGGAAATCCCACAGAAAAAGCAATAAAAATACGTAGATATGTTATGGTCTTTATGGACTAGAACATGCAAAACACACTTCCTCTTCTGCGCAGTTGGGATAAATGTTGCAAAGACACACAAGCTTGTGTGTGTAGAAACATGCCTACAATTGCCACAAGATGAAAATGTACCTTTTAACTAAAATAGCAATTGAAAGTATAGCCTTATTTTGTAGTGTATCAAAATACTAAAGCACACATCATACTTTCTAAATAAAAATGAACTTTCCCCACGTGAGAAAAGGGTTTCCAGTTGCTATTATGTTACATAACAACCAAAACTATAAAATGAAAATTTTAGCGTGGGATAAGTACAAATGTCACTACAGGAAATGCTAATGAGAGACATGAAACCACAACACAAACACAAAGATGAATAAAAAAAGCTCTAGCTTTGACTTGTCCTATTAGCTCAAAGATCCACAGCCCCCTCTAAAAATATACTTCACTGACTTACAAGAGTAAGAAGTCTTCAATGACAAGTCTGAAAAAACGTTTTAAAAATAGAACATTTCAGAAATGACAGTAATAGTAAGCAAGACCACCTGCAGGATGAAAGTCAATACCAACAAACTGAAAAAATCTGGTGCCTTTTTGCCTGACTGTTTTGAAAAACAATCCTGTGTTTGCTTTAAGCTGGTCTGGTAAATAACAGTGAACAAAGTTTGAAACCAACACCATCAACAGAGTTTTTCTATGGAAGACTATTTTCTGTACCTATATTGAATAGTCTATCAACTTGGATCTATTTCCAATAGTTCCAAAAACCTCTCCAGGGT
>CAEFZY010027982.1:0-16768 GCA_903066815.1 Brachyrhaphis roseni
CTGTACCGTCAGTTATAGAATTATTCAAGGCTTGAGAGCTTAAAGTATATTTTGTCACCTAAATTATTATATTTATTAATTATTATTTAAAAATTATTATTATTGTTGAATTGTTTTGATTTTGCCCTTTGAGGCTGTCACAGCTGGTGGGGAGGGCTGTTTGCTGAGGTGGATGATGTATGGTTGTTTTAGAGCAACAGAAGGACGTGAACATGATTACATAAGGGAATGTTTATTGTATAATTTTGTGACTTCATGATTTTGTGGATTTGTAATAAAAAAGACAGAGTTTGGGGAAGAAGACGGCGGTCGCTCTTTCATTCGTTCACAGAAGTGTTTCATTGTTTCAGGCTTGCCACTCGGAAGAGAGGAGAAGCAGAGACATAAAAAAAAAAACATCTTTTGTTACAATTGTCTCGACTCAGCTGAGACGTGTAACAGCAGCATTATGGCGAGGGGATGCTTTTATCCAGCAGCAACATGAAAGCAGATCAGAGATAATGAGAAAATGGATGGAGCCAAATATTGACCAGTTCTGGAATAAAACCTGCTACAAGCTTGAAAGAGTAGAGACTTTTTATCAGGACAATAACCTTAGATTCACAACTAAAGCTTGTGAATCTAAGGTCATGGCTAGGAATCAAAGGTCTAGACACTAGGCACTAGAAATGTAGGACACCAGTTGCCTGTTGCATCATTAAACACTTAGTTTGTTTTTCTTTCTTTAACGTCACCATATTAAAAAGTCAAAGTTCAGACCAAGTCCAGGCTATTAAGAAGAATGGTGTCTTCTTAATAGCTTCCAAAGCTGGAAGTGATTTAAACTAAAAAATAAGACTTACAAAGTTCTGACTCAGTGAGGCTGAATACAAAGGCACGGTACCCTGCTCTGACTTTTATTGTGAAAGTATTTCCAATACTCTGTATTGGTGTTGAAGTTTCTGGTCGTGATGTTACAAGATGTGAAACCATTCAAGGGTTACGAAAACTTCAAGAAGGAATGTAAACTTTAACAGAACCATTAGACACAATAACATAATCACTAAATAAAAGAAGCAGCAGGACGTATGATGCTTTTGTTCCTTTTAGGCTGTTTTTATGAAGTAACGTGACTTAGGTAGCAGTAGAGAGAGACCTTCATATTGCCAAACAGTTTTTTAAATTATTCTGGAGCTCTGTGTATTCAGTCACTGTGTGGGTTTGTGGCATAAGCTAGTGCACTGAAGAGCCTTCAAACATCAACGCTCTGAGAGGAGTCACGCTCTCACAGGGGGGGTCACACACCAGCACAGGCACACCAGGCTTACTGCACATCTGATAGGGACCGACTGCTTCAATATTCATCATAACCCAGAGCCTCCCATACCCCGCTGCTCAGGGAGCAGCGTGTCCATGCGGTTTCACTTCTAAGCAGCTTTGTAGCCAAGTAATAATTAGAATAATCCAGTTTCTTTCCTTTCTCCTTTCATGTCAACTGAGGCAACGGAGGTCTTTTTTCATTGTTGAATAAAAAAAGACCAATGTTCCTCTGGACTGTGGTGAAATCTACATATAATCCAAGATCTAAGAGAGTTTTAAAAGGCGATATAAGGCTGGACAATATGGCTGAAAAATGTATAGACATTTCATATCAGTCAATAGATAATTATTGCATACCTTCTTGTTTTAAATATCTGAAATACTGCCAAAGCCGTGACCTTTCCTTTTATATCCACAGTTTTCACTACACATCGTCGGTTTTTAATTTTAAGCGTTTATGAGTTACAGTGAAACCTTAAACTGTCGCTGTGTCAGTTACTCAACATGTTGCTAAGTAACCAAAGAATGAGTGAGTTGCTAGGTAACCAAAGAGTGAGTGAGGTAGTTGAGGCCACCAGCTTTGATAAGCTGGCTTCAACTGGGCAAGTTTGAGCAGCTAAAGTGTTTTCTATGCCTATATCTCCTAGAATGCCAAGCTGTTCTGGATCGTAGTTCAGTGAATATTCTATCAGGCATATTATCTGCTGATATTGATCACTTGTCTACCATGATAAGTGGTATTGATTTATTGTCCAACCCTAACAGTGGGTGTAGAAACCTCCACAGAAATGTAGGACACTGGTTGCCTGTTGCATCATTAAGCACTTTGTTTTTCTTTTTTTAATATTGTCATATTGTTTTTTTTCTTAATTTAAAAACTGCTTTTTGTATTTACTCAGGTCATCTGTTTTTGATAAGTACTAAGTGGAACATTGATCAATACATTTGATCAATGTGCCTCTGCCAAAACGTAATGTTTATTGTTCATTTCATAATTCGTTACTGTGTTGTGTTTTTATGGTGTAATACTTTGAACTGCCTTGCTGCTAAAATGTGCTATAAATAAACTAGACTTGATATTTAAATAAATTTGATGGTATGAAACATACAACGGCGTCACAAAAAGACAAAAACAGAAAAAAAATCTGTGTTTACAGCACTGGATGTATCCAACATTTGTTGAACCTATGTGTAGACAAGAACATAGCAAACCATGCCTACATTTAAAAATCCAGATTTACCAGCGAGTGTTTTAAACATTAGTCTGTCAGAACATAAAAGTGTTCCTGCATCTCTCTCTCTCCGTCACTTGAACACCATGCGGGTAATAAATAAACCCAGACAAAGCCATCCAACCACATCCAGTAAAAAGTACAAAGCAGCAAACACGACACAGAAAACCATTTCCAGCTCTTTTCATTTTTTTTAAAGCCTGTTATTGTTTAGCTGTGTAGGACAGAGTCAGCTCGCCAACAAAACATGCAGTTTGTGAGACCACAGGAAGCCAAGATGTTATTGGATGCAAATATAATTTACTATGGCTGCGTTAAGAGTCGTTTCCTCGAGCTGTTTATCTTCCAACTCTGGGGACAGAGCCCAGTGCCAAATCCTGTCCCTCTAATCCCTGCTCCATTATTGTACAGCAAACTGTCTACTTAGCACAGTGGACAAGTTTTTTTAAGCTACTGGAGGAGAGCCAATGCTAATGGAGCTGACCTCCTTCTCCGTCTCTTTTTAAAGAAAATAAAAATAGAGAATCTCCTTGGTGCACTCTCTCACCTGACAGCGTCCAGTTAGCAGTGGTGTCCATCATGAGGGTGGTGGCGGTGGGGGGTTCTGGAGGAGCGAGGGATGAACAAGGGAGGAAAGTGTGAGAGGAGAGATGATGAAGGCTCAAAGAAGAGGGATGAGGGGGATTTTTATCTGTCTCAGCAAAAATCTCTTAAAGGTGACCTATTGCGCTTCCTTGACCAGGTCAGGATAGGACTATGGCCAATGCAAAGCACGTTCATTTTATATTTTTGCACAAAATCATTCTTAGATCTAGAAGCTTCTGTGAGCTCCTTTCAGAATGAGGAGTTTTAGGGCGTCTTGTCACTTTAAATCCAAATGAGCTGCTACTGGCGACGCCCCCAACTCAACATTTACACTCATGCGTGAAACTGGCTGCAAACAGATGCACAATAACACAACCATACAATTTTGTCTGATTTGAAGAAGGTGGGGGGGGCAACTTCACTCAGGTAACCATACATCTTTAAAAAGCAGAAGTAGAGCCTCCTGCACAACCAACAAGGATGCAGCAAACACTTGTCTTTTTCAGCAGCCATTGTACAATGAATGCAGCTGTAAAACCAGCTGACCAAAGGTGCTGGAACTTCACTTGGGTTGCTAGGTAATAGTCTGGACTTTGCTGGGGTTGCTAGGTAACAAGCTGGGGTTGCTAGGTGAGGGGCAGAGCCTGCTGATTTGCGATGTGTTACATTCCAAAGGTTTTTGAAGCGACTCATTTTCCAGACACTAAAAAACATGAACTTATTGTCAAAATATGGCTGGATGGTTTTTCTAAGTGCTTGTTCTGATTCTAGAAGCAACTGAGACCTAAATGGAAGTATAAAAAAGTGCAAAACGTGGGTATGGATAAAGTGCTCGACCCATAAGGAGGCCTCAGTTCTTGACGCGACGATCACAGGTTGGATTCCCAGCGTGTTGAGCTTTGCAACACGTCTTCCCCTCTCTCAAAAAAAGTACAAAGTGTAAATTGTTCATAATATGTCCCCTTTAACAACCATGCTGACGGTGTAAAAGCTTCCTTGTGATGGTAATTGTTTAATCTTTCTCCTCAGTATTTCCAAAATCACCATAAAATAAGTATCTGCAAATAACCTGAGGTCAGAATAAAATATGTTTCATAGTTTTGTCAAACTCATAATTTAAGTCGTCACAGGAGATGATAAAGAGATGGGCACAGAAACAAGGGACAAGAGAGGAAAGAGATAAAAGAAGAAAAGTAGAAAGGAAGAGAAGGATAGAAATAGGCAGGATGTTGTCAAGTGAGGATCAGAAACTTGACCCAAACCTACCAGAAGGCTTGGAGCTGGTGCTGAATGAGCCGTGACTCGATGTGGGAACAGAGGCGGTGAAGTTCCCCAGAGGAGTCGGACTAGGATCCGGAGACTTTCGATTATTGTGAAGAAATGAATCAGCGTCCGACTCATCCTCTTCAAATGGTTCTGGAAATATGGAGAAAACAAAGGGGAAAAGGTGAACTACAGACAAAATAGCCCTGGTTTCCCAACAAGGGAGTGAACAACTTGTTACTGAGGAAAAACTCAAAGTTAACTTTTAAAGAAAGCTATTTTTGCACAACATATTGAGATTTGTCTGCAGCTCATCCAGGCTGCAAGAGAAAACAAGAGATTTTTAGCAAATGACGACTACAAGGGATGCTCAGATTTATCCCTTTAGGCTGAGCTTAAATTTATATCATGGAGAAATGGGTTTTGAAATGGTAGGAACCTTTCAGAAATCTCTGATTCATGGTGAGGACCCTTAGCGACAACAGCAAAAATTGTCAAATTGCATCTGAATTTAAGGAACCACAGAAGTTTATTCTTAAAATAAAAGCAGACGATTGTGCAAAATGATTGAAAAAAATCTAAAATGAAAAACTAAACAATATTTTAATAAAATTAAGTAGGGCATCATTTCCTTTATTAGAAAAATGGTATTCAATTCTGTAAATTGAGTAGAGAAAGACATGAGTTGATTCCTGCTGCATTTAGTCAAGTTTAATGTCTGTTTGCACCAGATTCTGCTTCCAAGTTATAGTTATTGGATGTCTGTGATCCTTCTATATGATACGACATTAAAAATGAAAGAAAAACAATCTGATTAATAAAAGCTGAAAATTGATTTGTCTGCATGTTGCATCAGAAAAAAATCTCCCTCTTTGTTAAATTTAAAAAATGCCTCTGCATTTACCTCCTGAGTAACTGGGCCAGATTTTTTTTACCAGCTTTGAATTAATCACTTGAAGAACCACAGTCGCCCCGGGTTCTTATATGTCAATAGAAACCTGACATACATGATCTCAGCAACATTTGAAAGTATTTCATCAGAGCAGAAACAGTGATGGCTGTTGAGGATCAGGAGGTAATAAAAAGCTTTTCAACAAGAATGATGGATTGTGTTTGCTCACTAACTCTCCAGCTGCCTTTGTTAGCTCACTATTTAGCATCAGGGTTGTAGCTAACAGAGGGAGAGGAGATGGGAAGTGAACAATAGAGGATGGATTATTTAACTCTGATTGAAATCCTGAATGGAGCATTGGGGGTTTATAGAACGAGTGTCAAACTCACATCAAGGTCATGAATGTTCTGTTAATGATCCGTTAAAATATTAATAAATAGCAGTCTTTGCATTCAATTACTTCTTCTTACAATTAAATAATATTGAAAATGTTTTCACATTATTCAGTGCCTCCTGGATTTTGTGATTTTTGGCAATCAAAATGACTGATTATGTGGTGCTAATTAGAAATATTTGAAAGGAATTTCAAAGAAAACTTTCATGTACAACAGTAAATGTGACATTTTGCTGCCCACTGTGTCGTATAAGCTGAACGTATAAGATGAATACATTCAGTATTTTATTTTTATTTGCAGTTGGGGTGTTGATTGACTGTAACTACTTATGTGTGTCTGAGTGTTTTAGATTCAATAAACTATATCGATCACCAACTATAAGCTGAATTCAGGCAGCAGTGTAGAGAACATAATAAGTACCGCCACCTGTAGGTGGGAGTTAACAGTCACTTTAACACAGTGGGTTTGATTATTTTTGTTATATTTGCAATAAGCTCACCAAAGAGGGTCTGATTGATTTGACATCTAGAGTGTAGATGGCCGCATAAAAAGATGCAGAGGGCCAAATTTGGCCCCTGGGCCTTGAGTTTGACACATTTGGTTTATAGGAACCATCTTCTTCCTCAATGATTATGTGTTTATAATTTACTGATCAAGGTTTTTCACTCAAGTTCAAGTTACTGGAGCTGAATTTCTTCTTTCTGGAGTTAATACAGCAGACATGCTTTACTGATCCATTATTCTGATATTCACACAGTTGGACAGGCGCAACGTTTCTTCAAAATCTAATTTATTATTTGCATGATTCAAGTCGACAAACTAGACTTTGCTGGGTCAAATTATTCAGGTACCTAACTTTGCTGTTATCACATTAGAGCTGACACAACGGCCAGTTTAATTATCCGCCGTTATCTCAGCTGTAGTGTAGATGGGTATATCTGACTTCTGGTCAGAGAGTAATAAATCTTACACTTCAGATACTTTGGGTTCAAAACAAAAAAAGACAAGGAGGTCAATGTAGGAAAGAACAACTTTTTCCCAGAACTGAAACTGCAGCGTGATAAAGAGGTGTGTAAAGATTAATTGTTACACGTTCATTGTAGCTCTACAAAGAGACGACCGTACCAGAAAGGCTGTGGGCGAATAAATAAAAACATTTTGATATAAATACTACCATAAAGTCCTTGCATGCAAATGCTGACACTTGCAGAATAAAAGTCAACGGCAGAGGAACTTTTATCAAAAATAATTGGCTTCATTAAACGAAGATGCTCAGTTTAATTCCTTGCTGTTTCTCATGCAAATGTTATTAAACCCTTCAGTCTGCACTACTGAGCTTGGTATTTAAAACATAGTTTATGTAACAATAAATTTTAAGCGTCTTTTACTTTGTTGATCATGAACCTGCTGGACATCTGCAGCACTGCATTTAAGACTTAAATTGAATGTATTTTTTTAAACATTTTCTATAATAAATCCAAATGAAACCGTTTATAACATTGACATTGTTTGTCAGTGTTTGCATTGACAAACATCTTACATTTTAACACCAGAAATTACAAATTAAAGTAGTAAAATGGTGCCTGATAAATATTTCTATTATTATTATTGCTGTTTTAGATCCAACATACACAACTTTGGGGTTTCATCCCACTCATGAATGTGGGATCCAATTATCTGAAATACGTGAAACAAAACTGCTTGAGTTTGTTTTCCTACCAGAGAGGAATGATATCTCACTGATGAGCAACCAGCGGTCTGCAAAGTAAAATTTGCAGCAGAGGATCTGAGCCGGCCGGCCACCAAGCGGGAGGGAGATGGGTCGTGAAGAGGGGTCCTTCAGATCCTCGAGGGGAACCGGCAGGGTGAGCGCCGGAGAAGACCAGGGCTGAAGGAGGCCAGGCTTGAAAAGACACTCTACTTTGCTGAAGACTCGCACGCCCTGCGTGTGCCGGTTGTTACTGTGAACCTAGGAGAGCAACACGAGTGAGTCCAAGAGAAAAATACGAGCCGTAAAAGATAAAGATCAAGAGGGAAAGAGATGCAATCAAAAATCTACTAACTATGCATGTGAATTAGCTCGAACACACAGCAAACTCTGAGATGTTTGTTATTCATAATGAGTAGAGAGGCTGGAAAAGATTAAATTAAGACCCTAAATTAATGACACATTTTTATTCTGTTAAACTGTAATTGCTTTGGCATGAAAAGCACAGAGCAGGACTGCAGATGAACTACATAACAAAGGCAGTATGGAAAAAAAACATCAACAAAGACTAGAAAGTCACTGAAAAAAACCTCAGCTGGTGACCAAAGTCTGACACTATTATTTATTTTGCTAAATTGACTGGTGATCGGTCAGATTCCCAAAAATCCAATCTTTTTTGATTAGTAAACACACCATCCCCCAAAACAAACAATCCTCTCCAGTACTCTTGATGAGAAGAAATGAACCAAAGTAGCTGTCTATTTTCAGCAATTACTGGGTGTTTTAGGGTCAATTCACTCTAGTCCACTCTAATCCAAATATAGTTTGTTTGTCTGAAAGATCTGGTTTGTTTGAGGAGTGATGAATGTTCAATCAAAGTGAGTTTCTAGTGAATTCTGGTTCACCTAAATACCTCGGTCTCAGTTCGATTGAAGTGAACTCTGGTGCAGTTCGAATGCATATGTGAACACCAACCAGGCAACGCTCCAAAAGCAGGGAGCGTTGCCTGGTTGCATTCTGGGTAAATGCAACCAAAACAAGTGAGGGGGGCCAACAGGTCATTCAATTAGTTTGGTTCATTTGGCACAGAGCAGTGTGAAAGCGAACAGCCGCATCTGAAAATGAAACAAATGTTCCAGTTTTGGTCTCCAATTGAACTGAGACTACTGGATTATCAAGTGTGAAAACACCCCAATAATAAAATCTGAGGATGCAAGAAGCTTTTTAAAAGAAAACTGCATTTTCTACATTACCTACAAGCACAGTTCTCAAACAACATTCATGTTGAAACAGAGACTACTGAGCACAGGAGGAAATCTCTGACTGAAAACCAGGTGCACCTGCTGACGTCTGCTTATGGAAAACTGACCCCCACCACTGGCCAATGTGTGGTAAATGTCGGTAGTGGCAGGTAAACGTGACCAGCCCACAACTCAGATGCAATGTAAACACAGCATAATAGTTAATATCACAAGCTGCGACATTTACAGAGCTCAGTTTATGAGACAGAAGAATAACTCTGCCTGAAGGTCCAGAACTGGAGCCGCAAAGAAAACATTCAGATTCCCGTTTACTGCAGGATGTAGTTATAGTTTCTTGGTGAGTGATTCTCATCAGGTTGAACAGAATCACCATACTAATACAAATGAAATGTAAACTCTAATCTTTGTGCTACAGTAAATTTGGCAATATGTGCTACCTTTATTAAAGTACCTCTATTATTAGAGATATTTATTGAGATTCCAGTTGAAACCAGTACAAGGGTTTCATTTGTGGTTCAGTGCAGCTATAAATAGATTTTAAATGCACAGTATCCATCCATGTTGGATTTTGAGGTCAGAGTTGGTCAGTAAAATCTGGAAACCACTTGACCTTTATGGTAGTTTACAAATCTGGGACTTTAAAATTGAACTAAATATGCAGTGCCAGTATAAAATTCTCTTTTTTCCTTTCATCAAAACACAAGATACTGATTAAACAAATGTTCTGTTGAACTCTGGATAATATGGTGTAACATGAAAATGTTATATTTGCTGACAAAATAAAAAGTACATATTGAAAAATGTTGGCTGCTCATTCAGACAGAGAGAGAATAAGCCTTTCAACAGATAACAGGAAGGCCAACTAGAGTCTAGTCAGTTTTTCAAGAACACACAATGGCATGTAAAATTAACTTCATGTAAATTAACAGATCACCCTTTTTTTTTTTTGGCCTAATGCATAACTGTAAGTTTATTATTTTGCACAAAAATGGTTTACGTGACCGCTAACTCCCACCTGCAGGTGGCAGTATTTCTTCCTTCCACTGCACAGCAACCTCAGCCTTAATTGATGTCAAGTCATTGATATGGCAAGTGACAAAAATCGAGCTGTTTAATTTCTTTGAAGGATAATATTTGTGTGTTTAATCTGTCAGCTTGTTTTTTTTCTCCATATTTTTTCATTTATGTGCAAATTCTGGAAGAAGTTTAGTGAGGAAAAATATTGCAAAATTCCTTGTAATTATTTCTAAAGTAGCACCACAAAATGAGTAATGTTGATTGGGGGGGATCATAAAAACAATCCTGGAGGGAGTGTAGCGCATAGCAAAGTAGCTAACTTTGTGGATTTTCAATCTCTTTGTTGCTGGACTTGAAAATATTTGCAGCTTTTTTGTAAATCTTACATTTAAAATTCAGGATCTACATACTCTATTATAGTAGCTGCTCTAACTATGCTGATTGCTAAAACAATGTTTGTTTAAAACTGAAAAAGTGGCATGGTAATCAACTTTTCAGTTTTAAAACCATAATGAGACGGTTTCATAATAAAACGATTGTTGTTTATTATAGTTTTCAATTAGATTTCTCCATGTTATTCTCATATTTTCTAACTTTTTAGGTGTTAAATAGAAACAGAAATCATTTGGAATCTATATTAGCAGCTTTACAAAAACAGTAGATATGAAATGCGACACAAAACTGATTGGTGAATCTCTAAGGAAGACTGACAAACAGATTTCCCCTGTTCACAAGTAAATCTGCTCTGGTATATGAGGATGAGGAGGATAATGAGATGAGAAAAGGATGTTGAGGGTAAAAGGAGTAAGTGAAAGGTCGAAACTCAAGATCAGACGGAAAATCAAGAAGGAAAAAGGTGGATTTTTAGTTTCCTTTGGAGATAGAGGAGTTGGTGCAGAGGTTGCTTTGACAGGTTGGCTGTTAACCTCACACAGTGCAGGAGCAGTTACGCTAATCTAATCCACATGTTAATGCTCACACACACAAGATGCAAGACGTCCAGCTGCACCAGATGCTTGGATGATGTGTAAGCAGGAACAACATTTGGTGTGTGCAGCGAATCATGGCTATACGAGAGTAACAAGTAACTCACTACCCCATTAGGGAATATAGCTCCAATGACCTGCAAAAGGCGTTTTTCTCTTTTAGGGAACAGCTCTGCATTCATTATGCTTAACTTTATTCATCATAAATCCAGCGTTCATTAAGGATTCTCTCTGATCTTTCTTCTCAGTTTTAAGAGCACTGACAAAAAAAAAATATTTTAAAACGCTACGAAATATTCCCCAAGGTATCTGGAGCTCGACAAAAAGCAGATCCAAGAGTGCCACAACTGTCAAAGGGTAGAGCAGATTTCCCGTTTGGGAAGGTGATTAGCCACAGGTTAGGGAACTCTGTCCTGCAGAGACAAGTCAACCAAGAATTGGGTTCAGGTTCCCACTCTTTATTTATCTGACCTGTGCGCCTGACATATCCGCTCAGTCAGGCAAGCATAACAGTATATGTCAGCTGAGGTTAGTGTGGGAAAACCACCGGGGAAAAGGCAGGAAAAGCTGGATAAGTCTTGGAAAAACAATTGGAACATTGCTGGGAGATATTTTAAATGGTAACTGAGGTAAAGTAGGACAATACCGAACACTTGAAGCATAAATCTGCTGAGAACACTGAAAATAATTGGATTTTTCTGCGCGATTACTGGCTGTAAATTCACTTTTCAATATGTACATGAAGAGTTTGTTTCACCCAAACCGACATTCCAGCCCTCGTCCAATACAACAACACAGTTATAACTCAAACTGGGTTGCTTCATATCATTATCTCCATGGTTGCGCCAAAAACTAACCCCAAAAGCCACACAGACGCACAAACAGACTCTGATGCAACTCAGTGGCTCCTAGAGAGACGAGCACAGATGCACCATCCCGACACAAACGATGGCGCATCCAAACTAATTACATGGCCACAGAGCGATTCCAGCCAAAATGAAGCTGGTGGCAGATTAACAAAGCCAAAACAATGAGGCTAGAACATGGGAATGTCTAAGGAATTTCATCAGCAACCGGAAGAATTAGGACAAAGCCAAGAAATATTTACACTTTTAGACATAGGGAAACCATAAAATAATTTATTACCAGACACACTGATGGCTGTGCATTTCAATAAAACAGGCCCTGTTATGTTATATATGGGAAAAACACAGAATGAATGTTTGGATTGGTTCTTGGACAATTTTATTCAAGCTTTTAATGCCTTTAAATAAAATAACAAAGACAACAAACTATGATTTAATAATAAATCAGAATATAATCCGAAAAAGCTACATAAAAAAAAATTAATGTCATAAATAGATGAAAAGTTTTGTGTAAAATGACTGTGCTGAAACAACCAGGTTAAAAAAAACAACATAACCAAACATCTCATCGTCCAGAAATTAAGACAAAAGGCCATCAGGTCTATGGGTCTGCTGGTAATTTTATCATTTCCTTTTATATTTCTGCCTTTTTTGGGACTTTTTCCAGGTATGAAATAGATATTTTTGCATCAATTCATACCTGCCTTGAAAATGTTTCCTACCGGCTTTAGCAGTCGGTGTTTTAAAGTGATTCACACACTCCTGTAAGAAAGTCTAGGAAATCAACCAGCAGGGATTATTTTGGCTCAATTAGGGTTCATGATCTACCATATTTCATTAGATTCAGCTGGGGAAAGTCCTGGGGAATATGAAATCCTCAGAAAATGTTACACAAGAAAATAAATTACAAGGAATTTGAGCATTTTATGTCAAACTTATGCTGAAAATCATTAGGAGACATAACTAGCAATGCACAAATTTAAAATCTGGTATGAAGAAGAGGGAAAGCAACCCTGAATCTGTCCAATAAGCCACATCACCGCCAAGGTAATTTATAATAAACCTCATCAGAAGAAGCCTTCTAATGGTCATCCAGCATCAAATTGAGTTTTTTAATGAATGAGAGGTCCTTGAAAATAAAATTGTTTACTAAAAGAATAAGTCAGACTTCTTCAAATTTAAGGGCAAGTTTTGTGCACTAAAGATGTGAAAAGAACGTCAAATTGTGACATAATTCCTGGATATTGCGAGTTGCATTCAACTCACATTTCCCTCAGTTTTCACTTTCCTTTCCTTCATTATGTCCCACTACGATAAGCGTTCATACCTAGTTTAAACACGACCTACGTAGATATGACCAAACGTGCCGGAACTCTTCTTGGGTTGCTAGGTAACGGGCTGGGGTTGGCTGGGGTTGCTAGGTAACGGCGCACTGTGACTTAACAATTGCATCGACAGCGAAAAACGTCAAGTTGTTGCCAAAATATAGCTGGGTGTTGCTTTTTCTAAATTATTATTAGAATAATAATAATTCCAAATGGAAGCCAAAAAATGTGCAAAAAGTGAATTTTACATATGTCTCCTTTAAGAAAAAACTACTTTAGATTTTAGAATAACTGGCCAAATAAACTGTCTGCATGCACAGCATTAATGTTGATAACTAGAACTATTTTTCTCTCCTTACTAGGAGCTTTTGCATATTTTTCTGTTGGATAAACTCCCCTAATGCTTATTTATTCATACACCATCATCCCAAAACAGAGTGTCTGTCCTCACCTGCATATTGTTGAAGCGTCTTGGTTTCTCAAAATGAAACTCGATGTCCACGCTGCCTTGCCCGAGGGCTTCTCTGCTCCATCCAAGGTAATCGTACCCCGGCCACACCCGCAGCTCCTTCGTTTCTATGAAGTCATCTCCTCCCAGGACGCCGTCACAGAGCTGGC
This sequence comes from Brachyrhaphis roseni, assembly GCA_903066815.1. Taxonomy (NCBI): domain Eukaryota; kingdom Metazoa; phylum Chordata; class Actinopteri; order Cyprinodontiformes; family Poeciliidae; genus Brachyrhaphis; species Brachyrhaphis roseni. Next base: position 13,449 of record CAEFZY010027982.1, read on the forward strand.
CAAGGCCTCCGAACTGCATCCTAAACACACGCAGTTTCATTAACTGTTGTTTTCATAGAAACAACAGACTCAAGTAGGAGCAATGGGAGCAAATTAAGAGGAAAAACTTACAGATGCACATGCAAAAATACACATCAATAGCAGGAATACATCCCAGCAGGCTTAAAGCAGCACGACAGGGTCAACAATAGGATCCCCTCACCCACAGATGTGCCTGAATCTGCTAGGAAAACGTCTGGATCACATCAAAAGTGCCTGCTCACCCGTTAGCAAAACATTTCAGCTCCATTAACTGCACAGCCTGTAAAAGTGTGGACAACTCAAACCACCCTAAATTCCTGGTTTACCCCTCATTGCCCACTGCCAAACATTATGGTCTGGAAACACGCCTCAAATCCCTGAGCGACTAAGAAAAATAATGCTATTCTCTGCTGATTAGGTGGACAAAAAACCAAACACCTTTTAGTTTGAGCAGATGTGACAAGCACCAGATCCCTTTTATTTTTATGTTTATTTTAACAACATTTGGGCCACATCTGAATATTTTCTTAAAACTTTAATCAGTGGGAGTCAATGGGGAAGAGTTATCGTCTTCTCATGCGTAAAAATAGAAACAGAGATGCAGCTGAATATCGTACCCTTGTTCTGTGCTGCCATCATAGGTGGAGTCGTTTAGATAGACCGGCATGCCGGGCAAGTTCATGACGTGTCCCACCGGAGCCGTGTAAGCGTTCAATCCATCTGGGAAAACACAATTACAGGTTATTCAGGAAGTTTTAGAAAGAAAGCATTGTCTCTTATAACTTTCTGTTATGTTTACAAATATTTTGCTACTCAAATCTTATCGTTTTGATTTGGTGATGCACAAACAGGATGTCAGATTTAGCACCGGAGTGCCAGTGTGATGGATGGAAATTTACCATTCAGTGGTACATTTACTCTTTGAGTTACATTTAGTCTTTTTGGTTGTAATGCTTTGCCAGCAGTTTGGCTAAAGAGGTTAATGTCTCCCCCTGCAGATGGAACCAGCAGGGGGAGTCTAGCGCTTGAGACGTGTCTGGCTATTTCATTAAAATTTTCCCCTCCAAGTATGAGTTTATATATAAACACACCTGTGCGGCTGTAAATTAGTTTATTAACTTTTGGAAAGTTTGTGAGTAAACTTTTGACACTCCGCATATTGACACATTCCATTGTTAGCGCCGTTGCTAGCTCTGTTGATAGCTCCATTGTTAGCGCCGTTGTTAGCTACCATACTGTTAAACTTTAAAATCATTGTGTATGTTTGTAAACTAACTGAGATAATAATACACGCTGGCTCTTTCATTAAAATATTCCCCTTCTTCAGGGTTTTTACACCAGCATATAACTTAAAATGCATTTTGACTACCAATGCATTAAACATCAATGTGCAAACGTCAAGCGATGGCTATCAGAGATCAGCATAGGGCTGAAAAATGTATGACATGCTCTGACATTGCATTTTAGGAAATAAAATGTTATTTAAAAGGGAATCAAACTGTTTATTTTCATCTTTTAATGTATTTGAGAGGTTAAATAAGACAAATTATTATATCCAGTTAATTGTTAGAATAAATTGATAGAAAAATCAATTACTTAGTTGAGGCCCTACTCACAGGCGGTGCCAGAAAAAGATGATTAGTGTTGTTTGTTTCACCTGTCAGTGGTCATAATGCTACGCCTCATCTCTGTGTTTTTGACCTTGCCCAGGCAGTCGCTTTCCAACTGCCTGGAAAGCGACTGTCCAATCCTCTTCATCCCTGGCATGCATTAACCCATAAAACCTCGCCGCTGTAACAAACGGCTGCTAATCAGGCTGGTCAGTGAGAGCAACAGCGGCTACAACCTCTGCTATCCATAATAAACAACACTTCACAGGGTATTTACACTGCAGCGTGCTCTTCAGGCACATGAATGACTGTCTGAGGGTCAGGCAGCTTCTCTCTGAATGTTAAACAAACACTAGAAAGAGCAGTCACCTCTGTATACTGATTTGTGATTACATAATGTGTGGAAAAAAAGCCTGACATTCATTAGATTCTGCATAATCTGTGGCCTGAAGTTGAACCGAGTTTCTGCACCCCTGACACCACAGAGGATCATTTTTTTAGAGCGACGCTCTCCCTGAAGGCATGGAGCAGGAACCGGGTCTCACTCACGACTGTGATTTACAGAGCGCCCCGCTCTGTCTCTGGGAGGTGGATGGGGGCAGGAAAGGAGATGAACCAGTCATAAATACTCAGCGTTGTGCTTCACAAAAACCAACATCATTCATCAGGCTGTGGCTTCTTTTCTCTGGGCGAACCCCTTAGAGGCTGCACAAACACGTACTAGTAATCATTACCATCTGATATGAAATTAAATCTTAGAAGAAGGAAAACTCAGTCACCTTCAACATAATCAAACTTATCAAGATTGAGCCGGCGTGCCTCAAATACGCACACCAGATGATAAGAAAAGCAAAGAGTTTGTGTGTTTCTTTCACCACATACTTACCATTCCACACACAACCGTAGAGCTCCACCCGAAGGCAAACACTCATCACTCTGTCGGCCAGGGGGTAAAACCGGACCATACGGGCAACAATCGGGGGGCCGAGGTCCTTCAGCACAATTTCATAGGTGTTCTCATTACCTGACACCACCTGGAGAGGGGAAAAGCACAAATACTCAATTACATGCTGCACCACCCTGTTGGTTCCTTCCTGTTTGATCCCGCCTGAAGGCTCAGATGTTTTTATTCTGGGCAGCTTCCAGTTCTATTGATTTAGAAAATGTCTGGATGAAATTAACTTTTCTTTTTAGTTTTCAAAAACATGGAAAATACTGATTTTAGAGAGGGAGTCCGCATTTGACACAATATAAACAACGGTTTTTAACCAGATGGATCCATCCATCCACCCACTTTGGATGGATGGATGGATGGAAAAATGGACAATTAAGAAAACGGATGAATGGACAGAAAGATAGGGACAAATATACGGACAGATGGATGGAAAAACGAATGGGTAAATGAAAAGATAGTTGGACAAATGGACTAATGGATAGATGAAAAAACTGACAATGATTGATGGGTGGATGGAAAATGGGGGAATGAGAAAAAATGAAAAGATATTTAGATGGATGGATGAAAAGAATGACAGTGATGATGGATGGGTGGATGAATGGATTAATTGGATGGAGAGATGGATACAAATGCACGATGGATGAGGACAAACCGAACGATGGATGGATGGATGGATGGATGGATGGATGGATGGATGGATGGATGGATGGATGGATGGATGGATGGATGGATGG